>JAULKJ010068505.1:0-16198 GCA_032355405.1 Rubia balearica | reverse complement strand
AATTTATCTTCATTTCTTTTAATTTACACTTTAAATCTTGGTCTTTCCATGACTTATGGAAAGACCGTCTTTCAAGAAACGGACTCCTAAAATAATTACCTTTTTATTATTCTAATTAAACTCCATTTTTCATAAACTTATGGAAAAAGCGTATTTCCCAGGACTTTGTCTAATAAATTTTTTTAATACCAGTTAAAATGATATACTTTGAAAATTACCCAAAATAGTAAATAATATTTTGTTAAATTTCTGCAATATTCTCTTTAACTTTAACAAGTACTCCCTCTATCCCAAGAATATTAGCCGCTTTGGACCCAAGTTTTATGTGGCATGGAATAATTGTGGAAAAGTACGAATATTTTGGGAGAGCAATGTGTCCAGTCTCAAAGTTGTTAAAGTTAAAGAGTACATGTGGGAATTTAACATCATATTCGTTATCATTTGAACTAATTCTCAAAGTATGTAAGTATTTGTGGGACGGACGAAAATAGAAAGTAGGTCAATATTTATGGGACAAAGAGTATAACTATAATACTAGAAAATGGAAGCATATTTGAGCATCCTCAATCATCCATCCCAATTTCATCTCATCACACATTTTCCAATATTCAATTAATACAAAATTTAAGTACATGTATAGATATCCTGAGTCAAGGTAATTTTATGGGTTAATTTACAGTGTTATCCTTAAAACTTGCATTTAGTAGTTTTGGACCTGCAAAAGGATTTTGATCTAATTATAAAATTTTAGTCCTAAAAATTTCTAATTCTTAAATAAAACTCATAATCTCAATAAGCATAATCAAATGCATCATATATTTTTCCAAACACTCCAACCCAAACAAGGCAGCAATACAAGCATCCTCAACCTTATACTCCTGCTTGTTTCTCCATAAATCCTTGACTCTATCAACTTCCTTCCAGAAAGCTCCATAGCTTCCAGGTAGGCTGGCAAGGCGAGTGTAGAATAGCTGCTTCGACAACTCATTGCACTTCTCCACAATTGGTGGCTCCTAAATATATAACTTGTTATGCTCCAATAACTACTTGTAGTATGTAGTACCCTGCTTGGACAACGATTCCAAAGCTTTAAAGGGCAATTGCTTAGATTGGGCCGCCTTCGACTGCAACAACTTCAACCTCGCGGCCATCTAAGGAGGAGAAAAATAAAGGGCATTGATGATGTCGCCGCATCGGCAGAGGAGGCATTGGTTAGGACTAGTGAGTGACTGTTGACGTATCCCCTTAGAGTGTTAAAACTATCCATGTTAATCATAATTATCCTTTTATGGGTGCTTGTTTATGCAACCAAATTTGACTGAACACATGGGCATGTGTTGATGAGACAAATCATGTTTGAAAAAGAAAAAGGAAAAAAGATAGCTTATAGCGTTTATCAAGATTATGGGGTATATTTTAAGAATTAGAAATTGTTTGGATCTAGAATTTTATAGTTACAAACAAATCCTAAATGCGGGTCCAATGCTCCTATATGCATGTCTTAAGGATAATATAGTAAATTAAACATTAAAATTACCTGCACTTAGTAGTTTTGTACCTGTAAATAGATTTGCCCAATTAATATACTCATTTTCTCACCTTTAATCCATCCCACCTTTCATTTCTAATATACAAACATAAAATTCAACTAATCTCACTACCCCACTTTATTGTGATCCCCACCTTATTTTCTATTTATTAAACATATCATTTTATCATGAACATGAATATATAATATTGCATGTAATATATATAAATTAGTAAAA
This sequence comes from Rubia balearica, assembly GCA_032355405.1. Classification (NCBI taxonomy): domain Eukaryota; kingdom Viridiplantae; phylum Streptophyta; class Magnoliopsida; order Gentianales; family Rubiaceae; genus Rubia; species Rubia balearica. Next base: position 14,432 of record JAULKJ010068505.1, on the reverse strand, counting down.
AAATATTGTTACGTAAAATAAATGGAAGGGAAAAATAATAAACTAAACAATTTATTTTCAATCTTTGAAAAAAATATTGTTATTGAAAAATATATTGTTACGTAAAATAAATGGAAGGAGAAATATTACAATTCTGGAAATTAGAATTGTTTGAATCCATTTTCAATCTTTCGACAGAAGAATGGATAATAAATTTTGGGAGTGAAGAAGAGAGAAAAATGAAGTATCAAAGAGGTATGAGAATTTATTCAATGTTAAACGCTGTTTATTGATAATTTTATTTTAAAAATATTTGTGTAGTTTATTTTTATAAAATAAAATTTACATTATTTTTAGCCAGTTTGAATTCTGCTCTTTTATTGATGTTTCTTCCGTTAGTTTCACAAATTGGTTGCTGAATTTTTATGACACATACAAAGTGTCATTAGGTTATTGGGTCTTTAAAATATAAATAAATAAAATTAAAAATATTGTGGCCCCATGTGCCCACATGTTGGTGGATGAGTGTGGGATGAATTCACTCATCCACCATTGCTAAACCTCTTCTTTCTCTTACCCATCTCCCAAAATTCATCCTCATTGTAAGAGCATGTCCCACATTTCCAAAATTCATCTCCATTGTGGATGCTCTTATTGATGGAGTACAAAGTATGAGTTGAGTTTAATTTATTTTTTTCTCCTTTCTCTCTACTCTCTCTCTCTCTCTCTCTCTCTCTCTATATATATATATATATATATCTTTCTCTGAGATTTTCTTTCCTAATTCATCTAAGATTTTAACAATCTTCACATCCAGCGGCTTGTCGGTGGTTGTCCCAAAACAACCACCGCAACAACCATGAGGCCTATTGCATGGAGTTGTCGAGGATTCAATCGTCCTCTAACAAAGAATCACCTAAACAGGATGATCAAGATCTACAAGCTAGAATTAGTGTTACTCAGTGAAAACAATTTGAATGCAAAGAATTTAGATATCTTGTTTAGGTCTTCTTATATCCACCATCGCTTTTATTTAGAACCAACAGGGTTATCGGGGGGACTTGCCCTATTTTGGACTAATAGAACTGGTTTGGAGGTTATGTGTAGTTGTCTTAATGTAGCATTCAGTATTATTAGAAATCAAAGTCAGCGTCTCTAATCTTGGATTACTACTTTTGTTTATGGTTACCCGAAAAATTTCGGTAGACTGGAGGTATGGGACTAGATCACAAGTTTCAAGAACATTACTTCCTACCTATTATTGTGTATTGGAGACTGGAACCAAGTTATCAGTAATGCTGATAATTTTGGAGGGAATGACTTACCAGAATAAGAATTCCAATCTCTATTAGACTGTCTACAGACGCTCAAAGTCACAGAGATAAACCTGGTGGATCTTGGTACTTGGACTAATGGTAGAAAAGATGAAGATATGATTATGGAAATATTGGACAGGGCTTTTGCATCTGAGGAATGGATTAACATCTTCAAGGAAGCCACTGATATAAATCTTCCTTTAACTGTATCATATCATGGTGCTCAGATTTTGGACCTAACAGGTAATCATAAAAAATTAGGTCACATAAGAAGGTTTGAAGCTTTCTAGAATAGAGATACAGTTGTTCTTAACATTATCTCAGAGATTTGAAGTCTGACAAATCCTTATTTTCATGATACAAATATCATGGATCAAGTTACAATTTTCTTCAATTAGCTCAAAATAACTATGTCTCACCTTTAGAATTGACACAAGCTTAAATATGGAAACATAGATTATAGAGTCAGATATCTAGAAGGAAATCTTCAAAACTTATTACCAAAAGGAAAAAACACATGATTTCGATCAGAAAATTCAGATGGTCATAATTAAAATAATCAAAATCATTTAGTACTAATATGATTGATAGTAACAGAGAGCTAAGCTTAATTGGGATAATTTTGGAGATTCTAACTCTAAGTTCTTTCACAATCGGGCTATAAAAAAAATCTCTGGCCAGGAAGATTTTGGAGCTCCAAATCGAAGATGGCTAACCAAGCCTCGCATATTCAAAGAGAGCTAACTAAGCACTTGAAACTAATATATGTTGAGCAGAACATCTATCTTGAAATGCCAAACAACCATCTTTCAGAGCAGACTCTTTCAATCAGTGCCACACAGGAAGCTAAGGAGATTGTGCATAAACTTTTCTCATAGGCAGAGATTTGGAAAGTAGTAGAAGCATGAAATCCTGGTCATCACTAGGAAATGATGGTTTCCCACCAATCTTTTACCCGAAGCATTGGAAAAGCATTAAAGAACCTCTACTCATAAACCTAACAGGGTTCCAACGGGGAGATCTAATGAACAAAGAGTGGAATGAAACTTCCATTATTTTCATGTTAAAGGTCAAGAATCCAATCTCAATAAAGGATTACAGGCCTATAAGCCTTTGCAAAGTTCAATACAAAATCTTTGCAAAGGTTTTGCAAAGCAGGCTAAGGAAGGTGATAGGTTCTCTAATTTAAGAGAATCAAAATGGTTTTGTGCCAGGACAAGAAATCAGTGAGAGCATCCCCATGGCACATGAATTGGCAGATCATATACAAAGCAAAAAAACAAAGGAAAAGTATTCTTCCATTAAATTAGATATGAATAAGGCCTATGAAAAGGTATCGTGGAGCTTCCTAAAAAGGTCTTGCATCACATAGAATTCTTAGATAGTTGGATTCATATGGTGATGGAATGTGTCGCTATAGTCTCTTATTCTATCGTGGTAAATGGAAAGAGATCATAGACATTCTATCCTATAAGAGGTAATAGACAAAGGTGCTCCTTATAGCCTTATTTGTTCATTATTTGTCAATAGGTACTGTCCTCAGCATGGGATGCAGAGTCTAATATGCAGGAAAAAAATTGGAATCAGTATTAGCAGAATAAGACCCCTAATTTCACATCTTATGTAGGATGATGATTGTATCATTTTTACAATATATATAATTGGGATAATGTGAGAACACCTATCTTAGGTGAGAACACTCACTTATGTGAGAATAGATCCTGATCATCGATATACATAAATCAAGGGTTCAGATTTGATAAACGAAATCATATCAGAAGCGACAATTTTGATTTATCCCGGCATTGACATGAATATTCTCCGAACTGAAGCGAAATCAACCATGAGCGTATTTCAAGTATCATCACTCACCCACCTTTTCTCCACGGTGGCCCAGCAACCGAGCCGAGCTTCTACGTTTGATCCGCTCCATAGAATTCCACCAGTGGTGTGTTTTATGCAATATTGTATGGCATTACAAGGCATACAGGTTAGAGCAGTAGGTGCTTAAAGTATGCTCTAATATGTAGGAGCATGATTGTATGGCATTACTAGGCTAAACGTGACCCAAATAATCTGGTGCTTAAAATACAGTTAGTAGGTGCTTAAATCGTGTATTGTAAGAGCTTTATATGTAACTAGTTAGTGTTTCTTTTATAACATACGTGTGCTCCAATTGATAGGTACTTCAATCGTTACTTGCATGTGCTCCAAATGCAATGTTTCTTTTATAACTTGCGTGCTATAAAAATAACTTGGTGCTTAGAGTACAACGCTTGGGTGATTTAATTAACACTTTTAAGTGCTTTAAATGTAAGTTGTAGATGTTTATTTTATAACTTGTTTGTTACGAGAACAATTTGGTGTTTATAGTACAAGTTGTAGGTGTTTCGACCGCTGGTTCCAAGTGGTTCAAATGTATTTGGTGCTTCAAGTGCTTCAAATTGTTCTTTTATAACTTACGTATGCTGCGAAAGTAACTTAGTGCTTATTGTATACCTCGTAGTTGCTTCAATCGTTGCTTGTAAGTATTTCAGATGTAATTAGTAGCTGTTTCTTTTATAACTTACATGTACTATGACAATAATTTGGTGTTTAGTGTATAACCTGTAGGTGCATTAACCATCGTGTATAAGTGCTTAAAATATAAAGTGTTTCTTTTATAATTTGAATGTGCTATGTAAACAATTTGGTGCTTAGAGTACAACTAATAGGGGCTTCAACCATCACTTGTGTGTGCTTCAAGTGTAACCTGTAGGTGCTTCTTTTATAACATGTGCGTTCTACAAAAACAAGTTGGTGCTTAGAGTACAACTCATAGGTGCTTCAGTCAACGCTTGTAAGTGCTTCAAATGTAACTAGTATGCGCTTCTTTTATAATTTTATGTATGTTATAAAAATAACTTGGTGCTTAAAGTAAAATTCATAGTTTAAATACAAATAAGGTAAAAAATATAAAAGAATAAAAATAAGACAAACAATGAAAATAGATGCGTGAATAGAGAATATAAAACAAAACGGAAAGAAAAGAAAGTTAAAAACTGCGACGAAAAGTTAGGAAGAATGTAACGAGTACATATGCAGCCGTACTATACCATTAGAAAATATAGCCCGCATTATTATATGTTTTGGGGAATATGTAAATATTAACCATTGATCAAATTATTTCTATGGTTCAAATTTGTTCTCACATAAATGAGTGTTCTCACATTAAGAGGGTGTTCTCACCTGAACCCACCCATATATATTTGTATATATATAATGATGTAAACGTTAGATTTATAGGACACATGCTGGATAGTTATGAAAGATGGCCAGGGCAAAGAATTAGCTTTGATAAGTCCTAATTTTTCTTTAGTTCCTAACTAATGGAGAACTTGGGTTACACATTCCCTAAACATCCATCGATATAGGCTTCCAAATAAATACCTGGGAATTAATATGCTCTCTTCCAAAAGAAAAAAATGATGTTTGAAGGTGTTCTGATCAATCTAAAGAGGAAAAATTCAGAAATGGAGAAAGGATGGAATTTCACTAAATTGAAGAGTAGTTCTAGCAAAGTCAGCACTTCAATCAGTGACATCATATACTTTGGCACTATACAAGGTGCCCATAGGTATCATCCAGAACTTAGATTCCACAATCTGAACATTCATTTGGAGTGGAAACTCAGAGATGAGAAAAACACACTAGAAAAACTACGATATCTTATGTGCATCAAAACATAAAGGAGGTCTAGGATTAAGATTTTCAACTGAGATGAAACAGTCACTTTTGGCTAAACATGCCTGCAAATTAATGACAGATAAGTCATCACATTTTAGCAGATACTTCTTAGAGAAATAAGGCCAAAATAATATGTAAGACAACAAAGCTAGGCAAGGTTCATCATGGTACTGGAGATCTATTCAATAGGGTGCTCAGATTTTGAAAGGAAAAACTAAGAGGAAAATCAAATTTGGAAACAAAATTGATATCACTCAAGATTGGATTCTAGGCATTTATAACTCACTTGCTACTCAGAGCTCCTAAGCTAATCATGTATCTCTCAAAGTGAGAAACCTTATTGATCAAGACAGAAAATGGAGGAAAATATCATTGATATCATGTTTCCTCCCTCGGTGGCTCAGAAAATTATGTAGATCCGAATACCTGAATATCTGAGAAATCAGGAACATGATAAATAATATAGGAAGCAAGCCAATCATATTTCTACACTGTTAAACTAAGGTATGTAGTCACTAGAGCCAAGAAACGTAAATCTCTGGCTCAATATGCAAATTAGGCTAATAAATATCCTCGGATGCTTGGAAAAAACTCTGGAAAATCAAACTCTCAACTAGGTTCCTCTTTCTGGTCAGGAGAATTTTGTCCAGATCCCTTTTGATAGCAACTCAACCGCAAAAGAAAGAGGGGTTATTTTAATCCCACGGTGTGCGATATGTTACAAAGTGAATGAAGATGCACATCACGTCTTTGCATGATGTGAAATTAGCTCAAAGGCATGGTGTTGCAGTTCTATTGGATTTGACTTTTCTTCTACTCTGTGCTTTGAAGATTGGTTAGTAAATTGGATCATTATTGCACCTTTAGATGAGGTAATCAGTCTATAATTCACCATTATTCGGGAATCCATAACTACAGGAATAAATGCATATGGGAAAGTATTACCATTAATCCAGCTTTGGATCCGATCAAAATCTGGGAGGATTCACGGAGATTACAGATACTTTACTTTAGTTCAAATACAAGGGAGCACATAAAAATTCTTGATTTAGGCAACAAACATTGTGATTGAATCCCTAAGTTGGGTGCCTCAATTTTTTTTTATTTCAGGATAAAAACCTGATTTAACACCCCCGACTCGGCCGCCACGCTTATTAGCAAGTATTGTGTCAAATTCAAGCTGTGACCAAGAGCCCAACTAAAGTCGGGTCTCTCAAATGTGAAGAATCTGAGCAATACAATTATGCTGAAGTATGATACAAAGTTTAATTTCAAATCTTAGCTAACTATTACATATTAAACTTACAATCAACAAATTTTGGGGTTTGCAATCCTACTTTGATAAAATATAAAATTTAATGACTAATGGCTTATGCAATTATTTTGGATCCTGACGGAAAAGATGTAGAGGCTTCACTCGCAGTATTTTTTGTTCACTCTCGCATGGCCAATGTATCTGTTGGATTTATTTAAACTAGGGTGAGCTCCTTTGCTCAGTGAGTTTCATCACAAATCTTTACCAAGTTGAATTTAATGATAAGATATTACAAATAAACACATAATTCCTAACACATAATAAAAGGAGACGGGTGGTCATACCAAGTCGTAGTCAAACCCTATATGGATACTATGACTAAAAACTAAGCATGGACTGAAAACATTTCACTTTCAAGATTGTCTGAAGGTAAGGTGTTCAATATCTTTTCTCGTCAGCAACGCCCACACACATGTTTGCTTACAAGCTCATATCAGGTAACAATTGCTAATGCTGGCATACCAAACACCATGTGCAGACAATGTAGTCATGCGGTACTGCCTTTGATGTCCCCGTCGATTTTGATCGAACTACAATCACTCAATTCTATTAACGTAGTATAATAATTAGACTCAAATTATCATTTAAACAATGCTTTCATTTTAATATCTTATATCTTGTCTCATAGTATTATATGTTTCTAAAGGTACTAGTTAAATTTTTAAGTACGGGTTTCCTTTTGCTAAACACTTTTCTAAATATATAATTTTATAATTCATAAAGTTGGTAGTTAATGTAATTTAGGTTTGTAATGGATATATATATTGATATAATGATGAAAATATATATTTAATTAATTATTTTCTTTAATACATACGATCATTCTTCATTTACTTTGTTAGAAGTTTAAATAAAATAATGATGATTTTGATTGCACATTATATTTTCAAATAATCATAATCTTGGATTTTGAAAGCAACAATACACGATTGATATAAATTAAAAATAAATATGTTAATTAGATTCATATTTATACATAAAGAATCTAATTAAAATTAATAATTATTTTTCTTAGATTGAGAACTATAGCTTAATAGCTAACAAATTAAATAATAAGACTTTGAATCTTTTGTCTATATTTCATGATTTTAATACAATTTTAAGATGTATTTTTTTCCATCTAAATTCCTATTATCAATATTAGAATAATCTCATGTCATAAATTATTGAATGATGAATGTACAAGGTTTATTTTCAATCATAAAATCATCTTGCATGTTATAAAATTTTGACAACATATAATAATATGATATCAACAACTCCAATCTAGTGATGTACTTTTATAAGATGTTTTTCTATTATTAAAACCACTCCACATGTCAAATTTCTTTGAAAGAAATGAAAAATCATAAATATTATCTCAAATTAAGGATATATATTTTTTTTATAAAAACATATTTCGAATAATATATTTGATTAAAATCATCTTGCATGTCATTTTGGAACATATATATTTAAAATATTTATTTTATTTAAAATATTTTAAAATTTGAATGAAATGCTCCTGCATGTTACAAATTTATACCAATAAATGTATATTTATAAAATATTATTTTCAATATTAGAATCATCTTGCTTGTTGAGGATTCCTTAGAATAAACATTTTGTTTTTGTTTTCTAAAATCTTGTTTTCAATACTAGAATCATATCTTAAATTCTTCAAAAATAAAGGGAAATAACATATAAGTATTATCGCAATTTAAGAAATGTATTTTTCCCTAAAATATTATTTCCAATCTCATATGTGTTTAGAATGAGCGTGCATATAACTTTTGGAAGATTATTTTATTTCTTTTCTAAAAAAAATCTTATTTATATGGTAAAATTTTGGGAAAGACGTCTTTCCATAAACCAATGGAAAGATGGGGTTTAATTAGAATAATAAAAGGTAAAAGGTCTTAGTTACAATATTAAAATTTTATTATGCAACGTGTAGTAGTTATAAAGTTTGTAACCCGATTCATGCAATACGAAAAAAATTTCTTCACTTCTTCTTATTTGAAATTTAAATCTTTGATCTTTCCTTGACTTATGGAAAGAATGTCTTTTAAGAGAAGAACTCTATTTCTAATTCAAAATTGGATTGGAATGTTTTTTCATATTTATAATGTATTATTACTGTTAGGATAGACGAGATCGGTGATTGAGATGTGATTGAGATATGATAGATATTTCTTTTCCTTTCAAACTCATGCTTGTAACCTATATAAAATGCATTGATCATCATAATAGATCATCCAAACATTTAGTCTTTACATGGTATCAGTGCCACCCTGATCTTGACCCTGATTCCTTCCCCTCTCTTTTCCCATTATTTTTCTTCTCTTTTTTTTCCAACAACCTCTTCCCGACGTGTCCTTTTCCGGTCAAGTTCTGGTCAATTTTTGAAAAAAGCTCCGGTGTGTCTCTAGACCTTCTCGGCCCGCTCCTCTTCGTTCCTCTAACGACTTCTCAGAAACATTTCCCTACAGTCATGGCTTTTTTCAGTAGCGGTTACCTTGTTCGGTGGATTTTTTTTATTCTGGTGCAACATCTCACATGACCTCCACTCCTTGTCATATTGAGAAGGTTCATGCTTATCGTGGTTCTAATTCCATTTATGTGGGCAATGGTGATTCACTATTAATTTTTCATATTGGTCATTGTAATTTTTCTGGCTTGGCTCTTAATGATGTTCTTGTAGTTCCTCAAATTACCAGAAGTCTACTATCCATTAGTAAACTTACTCATGAGTTATTGTTATATTTGATGTCGATGCATTTTTCATTAAGAACAAGCATAAAGGAGAAATGATGGGTAAAAGCCATTATCGTCCGGGCCTATATTTTCTTGAAACTGGTGATTCCACCCTTTTAGGTGAATTACGTTCTGGAAAGTTTCGAGCTTCCTTTGAGCAGTGGCATTCTCGTCTTGTCCATGTGTCTTACGCCACTCTTCAGTTACTGAGTAAACAAGGTCATATATCTTTCACCTCTCTTTTGCCTACACCTGTCAGTTGCTCTTCTTGCCAAATGGCCAAGAGCAAGAATATGCCATATTCTACCAATGATAAGCGAGCTACTAGTTTGTTAGATAAGGTGCACTGTGATTTGTGGGGAACGACTCCAGTTGTATCGGTAGAAGGTTATTCCTACTATGCTGGTTTCATCAATGATTTTTCATGATTCACTTGGTTTTTCCCTTTACGTCGAAAGTCTGATTTCTTTGACGTACTTATCCAGTTCCAGACATTTGTTGAGAATCAGTTTTCTACCAAGGTTAAAATCTTGCAAACGGATGGCGGCACAGAGTTCCCTAATCATCGATTGTAGGCTCACTTTGTGACTTGTGGTATTCGTCATCAGATGTCCTCTCCTTATACACCTGCTCAGAATAGTCGGGCTGAGCGCAAACATCGCCACATCACGGATACTGGTCTTGCCATATTATTTCAATCTTCACTGCCGGAATCATATTGGGTTGATGCTTTCTCTTCTGCGATGTATATTATTAACCGCCTGCCTAGTTCCATTCTTGGTGGAAAGTCTCCATTTGAGCTCATTTTTGGAACAATACCGGATTATTCTCTCTTTCACCCATATGGTTGTCGTGCGTATCCCTGTTTGCGTTCTCTTGTGTCTCATAAGTTTGAACCCCGTTCCATGTCATGTGTTTTTATTGGCTATTGTTCTCGCCACAAAGGGTTCAAGTGTCTCGATACGGTACTGGGGGTATTTATTTCTCACGTCATGTCCAGTTTGACGAGACCTTAGTTCTGTATGCCTCCTCTCCACGGGATGTCCGCTCTACCTCTCATTTGGAGTTATCTTCATTTACAGAGCCCTCTACTGCATGGTCATTTTTACTTAGCTCTCGCCCTATATCATCCTCTACTCGGTTACCTTGTGTGGTTTGTTCTGATCATGACGCTCCAACATCACCTTCATCCGCTCCAACCCCGATGCCTACTTCTGCAGCCCCGAGACCCATGATTTTGGCCACTATACCTTCACCCCAAGCTCGCAGCACTTCTACTCCAGATTCTCCTGTCCCTGTCACCGATGCCTCTCCTGAGCCACCACCCGTTCGCTTGCATCTGATGACTATCAGAACGATGGATGGTTCTTGACGCTCTCGATCCTTCTATGATTATGAGGTATCTGGTTTTCTTCCTACATTTGTTGCTCAGAATGAGCTGTGAGATTATCCTGCGACTCTTCGTAATCCTCGCTGAATTTCAGTGATTGATGAGGAAATGAATGCACTTTGCCACCAGCATACTTGGGATTTGGTGCCTCGTCTTCCAGATGTGAATGTTGTCAGCTCCAAGTGGGTTTATCGTCTCTAGTACTGGCCTGATTGTACTATTGATCGATACAATGCTCGCCTAGTTGCGCAGGGTTTCTCCCAGATTCCAGGATTTGATTTTGATCATACCTTCAGCCCTGTTGTGAAGACGTCCACTGTTCTTACTGTTCTTGCCATTGCCACCATGCATCATTGGCCCTTGCATAAGCTGGATGTTAAGAACGCTTTCCTAAATGGTGTTCTTAATTCTCCTGTCTACATAGCCCAACATGTTGGCTATAAGGATGATGCTCATCCTGATTATGTCTGTTGCCCGCGGAAATCCATTTATGGCTTCAAACAGGCTCCTCGAGCTTGGTTTCACCGGTTTAGTACTTACCTACGCCAGCTTGGTTTTCTTTGCTGCTTGGCAGACACATCGTTGTTTGTTTTTTTTCTCGCGGACCTACTGTGCTTTATCTCTTGGTTTATGTGGATGATATTATCCTTACAGGAAACGACTCTTCGGCCATTCGTCAGTTCATTGCTCGAACTGATAAAGATATTTCCATTAAGGACTTGGGCTCTTTACATTATTTTCTTGGTTTGGAGGTTGAGTATACTTCCTCAGTTTTGTTCTTGGGCCAGGCCAAGTATGCTCGTGATATTCTACGTAGAGCTGGGATGGCTGATGCTACTGCCGTTTCTACGCCGTTTCTTTCGCATTCTCAGCTTCACAGCAGTACCAGTGATAAGTTTGCCAATCCTACTCTTCATCAGTTATTGGTTGGTGCTCTGCATTATCTCGCCATCACTCATCCAGATCTTGCTTTTGCTGTGAATTCCGTTAGCCAATATCTTCAGGATCCTAGGGATGATCTATTTGCTGCAGTTACTCGTATTCTCTGATATGTTCATGGGAATATGCACATTGATTTGTCATTTTTCTTAGCTCATTCTTCCAAGGTGTTGGACTATTTAGATGCAGATTGGGCACGTTGTCTCGAGACCCGTCGTTCTACATATGGGTATGCCATCTTTTCGGGTGGCAACCCAGTCTCTTGGAGTGCTAAGAAGCAACCCACGGGTTCTCGTTCCAGTTCTGAGTTTGAGTATCATGCCTTGGCAAATACTGTGGCAGAAGTTGTATGGTTATCTCACTTACTGCGTGATCTTCAATTCTCTCTCTCCGGTCCTCCACTTCTACTTTTTGATAACAACAGTGCCATCTTTCTGGCTCAAACCCCGGTTGCGCACAAGCGGGCAAAACACATTGACATTGATTATCACTTCGTTCGTGAGTTGGTTTCTTCGGGAAAGCTTCGTTTTCACCATGTTCCTAGGTCCCTTCAGCTTGCAGACATCTTCACAAAAGGATTATCTCGCTCCATTTTTAGTTTGTTAGGTCCAAGCTTTGCGTCTCTGGGCATCCGACGCTTCGCTTGGGGGGGTGTGTTAGGATAGACGAGATCGGTGATTGAGATTTGATTGAGATATGATAGGATAAGATAGATATTTCTTTCCTTTCAAACTCATTCTTGTAACGTATATAAACTGCATTGATCATCATAATAAAGCCTCCAAACATTTAATCTTTACATGTGCTAAAGAGAATTAGCAGGGATTGAAGGAAAAAAGCAAGAATTAATGGCTTGAGGGTGAAGAAAAGGGTGAATCCATTAATTAGAAGTTCGACAGGGTGAAGAAAAGGAAACTCCAATCACTTCGCGCCCCGCCGCTCGACGCCAACCACACTGCCGCTGCCCCAAAACCCCTGATGACGAAATTGAAGAAATCAAAGAGAAGAAGCAAACGAAGAAGCATCAAGTGAAGAAAATGAGAGAAGAAGATATCGAAGAAGAAGAAAAAATGTTGGGCGGAGAAGAAGCATAAAACAAAGTGAAGAAGCAGAGTAAACAAAGAAGGCTATTAAATACTCTCCCCGCCCCATAGAAATTGACACATTTTGACTTTCGAAAGGTAAACTAAGCTAGCTTCAACAATTAAATTCAATTATTGTATATGTAAAACTGTTACCATTTTATATGTTGTTGGATTCATCATAACATGTAATTTTAAATTGTTATTTTTTCTGATTTTTTATACCCATAAATAAAGATATTAATTGTTGAAAATTGATTCTGTTGACTTTCAAAAAGTCAAAATGTGCCAATTTCTCTGGGACGAAGGGAGTAGTAAAGAAAGAAGAGTCCATCTCTTGAAAGATAGTATTTTCATAAGCTATGGAAAGACCAAGGTTTAAACTGCAAATTTGAAGAAATCAAAATAAAAATTTTCGGGTTGTATTAATCGGGTCATAAACTTATCATTCCTACATGTTGCATAATAAAATTTTAATATTGCAACGAAAACCTTTTACCTTTCTATAATTCCAATTCAACCCCGTCTTTCCATATGCATATGGAAAGACAGATTTTTCCAAAATTTTGCCAAGAAATAAATTGAAACGCAGAAGCAAAGGAAGAGTAGTTTTAATTTATTTTCTATTTTATGTTTTTTCACAGGGACAAAAAGGTTTTTTCATGTAATTCTGACTAAAAATTACCGTAATGGGTGCAAATCTTTACGTTTACTATCTAGAACTATATTTTCCCTTTCAATTATCAAAAGTTCATATTGACACTTTTGTAAATTAGATAGGGTTATAAAAACACCCTTCTCTTTATTTTTTATTATTTAAATGCACAAACTAATAGTTAGTTATTTAGTTACTGGTAATCATTGTATCATAGCGTATCGAATTATAAGTATTGGGAACGGATTAATATTTTAGGGGAAGCCTAATCTATGGATAGGCCCTAACCACCTACCTTAAAATTATAAATTTTATATGCGTATATATATATATATATATTATATTTTATAAGTTAAAACAAATAATAATGTATTTTTGAAGAGTCTGTCTCTTGAAACATAATATTTCCATATGTTATGGAAATATCAAAGATTTAAAATGGAAATTAGAAGAATTTAAGATAAAGTTTTTGGGTTGCATTAATCGGATCATAAACTTATAATCACTGCACGTTGCATATTTGTGTTTGGAAATATACAAATATAACCCTATATAATTGAGAAAGTGCAGATATAACACTGCGATAATTTTTAGTGCAAAAACAAGCCTAACTAATTGATGAAAGTGCAAATATAACTCTCCAGTGAGAAATCCGGCATTGATCGTGTTTTTCCAGCGTTGACCCCCCCTAAAATGACAAAAATGCCCTTGGACCAAAATCTAAATTTGGGTGGATAATTATACCCTTACCCACCACTGGACCGTTGCCGGACCACCACCGGACCGCCGTCTAGGGTTACATCAGCACATTCGTATAAAATGTAGGGTTACATCAGCACATAGTATAAATGAAAAACCTATCAACATTAAAAACCCTAGGTCAGGGAATACAACAAAATAAAAACTACAAACACAACACCAATCATCAATCCGGACTAAAATCAACAAAATAAAAAAAAACATCATTAAAAAAATCCTTATATTCTATACCATATATATCACATATCTCTATTCACGTGACGAGAAACAAAAAAATATAATAGAGTCAAACTTAATATCACATTAATCTAGTGAACAAAGGGGAATTTCGAATGAAGATACCATTTTTGAAAGGTCCCTGCACTTCCACTTCAACGTCTGTTGCATCGACCTCACCTAAACTCTGTCTTCACCACTAAAATCACACTCTGGACCGTCGAAAATTGGTATAAGAGGTTGAAATGGCGGTTGCGTGCTGTCGGCGTTGATTTTGTACTAATATGACACTTTATTTTTATAGTATGTGCTGATATAA
>JAULKJ010068297.1:0-16201 GCA_032355405.1 Rubia balearica | reverse complement strand
CCCCCAAGGTTTTGTCATTTGTAGTTTTTGTATCTTTTTATTAGTTTGTTGCATGATTAGCATAGTTACTTGACTTTACTTTCATAACTTAGAAAACCAATCCAAAAGTCCCCCTCTTTACATGCTTTTATATGTATGTACATACCTATCTCTAGGCTTATATTCACCCTTGTATGTGTAAACACTTAGAAATATCCCTCTTCTCTATGCACGACCCCGACTTTCCACTATCTACTTAGTTGTAGTTAGTAATCAAAACGGCTTATAAATTACATCTTTGAGAGGTACGGCGACAACCTCCTAGAACCCAATCACAGAATCGGGACCTTCACTATGAGCATCCATACTAGACCTCAAAAGTAAGAGGATATTAGTACCTCATGATAACTCTAGAATTTTCTTCACCCTAGTCGTACAGACTAAAAATACTCAATTATCGGGGTAAGGCAGGGTTTCCCCCGTTAGCATTTTAATAACATCAATGTTGTAGGTCTGATGATCCAAACTTGCAATTCCTCACATGACTAGCCAATTGAAATTATTGTTTATTACCATCTCGGCACTCACAAAATAGATCTAACATACACATCATCTCGGTACTCACAAGACTACCATAGCGCCAATAATTCAACACTCCTAAATTAGCATTTAAAGTCTAGCACAATATCATACAAAAAATAAATCAAGTGTGCATGTTAACATATTTCATAGCATGAATCATAATAAGAAATTGAACCACAAATTAAGCACAATATTTATAACATGTAAAATAGGATGAATCTAACAAGTCTCACAAATCCACATCAATCATACTTACATATATAACTATCCAAAAAATAAAGCTATCGTACTAATATTAAATCCATGGAAATCATAGGAATAAATGTCATGGATCTAAAGAGTAAATGAAGAGAAAAGAGAGAAAACTCTCAAGAGGATTCCTAGCCTCCTCTTGCTACTAAAATAAATCTACGTAACTACTTTTTTTTCAACCCTAGGAGACTAGAGGAACTATATATAGTGTAAAAATCCCAATTTGAAAACCCTAGTGCCACACTAGCATAGGTTGTGTAGGTTTGCACGACACGGTCAATATATCCCATGCAGACTTGCATGGGATGCCATCTGGATGCTTGAAATTCAGGAATTGAGTGGATAGGCTGTGTAGGTTTGCATCCAATTTTCTGAGTGCACGGGCCTTGCAGATGTTCACGGACCGTCCTGGGACCCATCTTCTTTTACCACGGACTTTGACACGGTCCGTGCCATTTTACGTGGCCCGTTCCGGTTCTTTAAAATTTCTAAACTTGGCTTTTTTCTTCAACTCTTCTACCTTTTACCACGTTTTGACTCGTGACCTTCAATCTTCTATCAATTTTTCAATTGACCTTCATTAACCTACTTAGAAATTCTTACGAGCAATCTACAAATAAGCTTACAAAACAAAATCTAGATGCTTGTAAGGACGAAAATCCATTAGACTCAAAATAGACTAAAAAATGAAGAATTTAGATAAGAAAATAAAAAAAAATGGTCATCTAAACCTCTTATGATGTATATCTATCTGAACCTAGAAATCCACCGACAAAAACATAACAAAAGAGATGTTAAATGCCTCAAGAAATACATGCATTTGACATCTCATCACCTACATGGGAACGAACAAGTCCAAACACCTCTCTTTGTGACAAGAATGCACCCACATCTTTTGTGCATCCCAGGTTATCGAATTTCTTGGTTTCCTTACATTGGATGTCGTTCTTAATTGTTAGAATGGATTGGTCTTCCCTTTGATCACATTTCAACTTAGCCTATGTGGAGTAAAAAATAACACATGGCCAATGAGTGTGAAATGTTCCATTAACAAAAAAGGACTTACGATGGGATTTTTACTCATTCCACATGTTGAATTGCTTCGTCCTTGTCATATCTACCCTCATTATTTTTGCCGATCCTTAAATAAAATACCACACATCTCTATTTCATCCATATCGATTGGTATGACCGATGCCCTAGCCCCATCCTCTATTATCCCCCATCCAATTTCAATTGGACATCCTGTTGAAAATTTTATCAAACTAACTCGAGTGCCACCAATCCATAACCCACCGGATTTTTCTATGTAGATTTATGTTCAAGGAGGAAATTCTTTGTTTTTCTTCCCTCAGACCCTACGTGAGGAGGGGAGAGCCATGTCACATAAAGATATAGTAATCTAAATACATTGTATTCTAAAGTAGTATACCAGTGTTTTTGTTGTTCTCAAGGGTTCTTCTCTTGTGGATCTCCCAACTCTCGGTAGAATGTTTGTGCACACTAACCACGGACGGTTATCGGAGGATATGTAATGTTGTGACATTGTGTACTTGTGTTCCATCCAACTCTTTGATAGCATATTCATTTCCTTTTTCTATAAATAATCCATGTATGTGGCATCAATTTTGAAGAGCCTTTTTAAGGAAATAAAAGACCTGATTTTCTAAAAAAATGTTTCTCTGTAGAAAAAGGGACTTATTTGAGAATGTTAATTTTCCAATTCTGCTACCTTGCATTCCATTTATATGGTGTCCTTGTGCTCTTTTGGCACTTCGTGTCGTTTGTCTTACTGGATTTCTACCATCATCTGCCTACCTTCTCTACCTAACTAGACCATTTAGTACGTTCATCCGATCAACATCAGCCCAACTTGTTGAAAACCAACAAAGTCATTTCTTTTATAGCTATTCTCATTTCTAATATTCTATTATGTGTCTTAGAAATTCTGACCTCTTCAGACCCCATGGCATCACCCCAATTGACCATTGTGTCATCATTTCCATTCCGTGAAGGTAAAAATTCATCATAGGATATTTTTGGTCATAGATACACACATTATAGCCAGCACAAATGAATTTTTTGTATTTGCCTCTAGTTTTCCAAATATCCTCTTTGGCCTTAAAAATAAACCTCGCACTTAGCTATTCAACACACTAGTGAAGGAATAACCAAAGTTATTTTAGTTTCAAACCCAGAAACATAGTCCATCGTATGTACAAAAATTGAAAACTAATGTTTGCCAGGATGGCCAACCGTTGGATATCTACCATAGTCGAATACATGACGTTTGTAGTTAAAACACAGTTTAATGCTATGTAATAAACGATGATTACTAATAAACCTCTGTCTAATGACATGAAACACTGCAGATTTTTAAATCGTATTTTAACATATCTTTTCTTATCTTTTTGTTGGAAGATTTCTAAATTTAGGTAGGTTTATATCATAAGGTGTTTAGATAACCATTTTCGGTTTTGGTATCTAAATCCTTCAATGGGTAACCTAGTTTGAGTCTAATGGATTTTTGGTTCTTACGAGCATCTAGATTCCTTTTGGTGAGCTTAATTCGTATATTGCTTATAAGCACTTTGGAGTATTTTATGGAAGGGCATTCTAAAGGATGGAAGAAGATTTAAGGTTCGAAGAAGAAAGACAAAGAAGCGGATTAATTGTGATCCGAAAGTTTGAACCAATTTTTGGGAATGTTCGGAGAGAAAACAGCCCTCATCGATAGTACCATTGGATTTGTCTGTTCGAGCGCTATAAAATTGACTACAATAACTCCCAAAATGGATCAACGGTTCACTCGTGGGAAGCAAAACAAGAAGCCACGAATTGTGGCTCGCCCGCTCAGATAATCATCCGCTCGGGTGGATGAGCGACCCAAGATCCGAACATTGGGTTGAAGCCTCCACCGCTCAGGCGAATCCATTTCTGCTCGGGTGACGCCATTTTTTCCCGAGCGACGTCTGCTACACTTTTAACTTTTCTTGACAAAATTAGGCTATAAATAGTCCCTCTTCTTCCCCATTTGTCTAAGCCCGACTTGTGGCCTCAAAACCCTAGTTTTTGTTCATCTCTTCATTTCTTTTTTTTCATTTCTTCCATGAATTCTAGTAAATAATTTATGGGTTTTCATTATTTAGTCTAGTTTTATCACTTGGGAGCAATGGATTGAAGCTTCCAAACTAATGTAGTAAGAACCTCTATTTCACTCTTTCTTGAAGCATTTGTTATTTAGCATTTATAGCGTTCTTGATGTTGAGTTTTGATTCATTTATACTATGGGTTGTTTGACAATATGATTTGTTTATATGATTAAGTGTTAGGGTGTTAGGAAAGTGTTCAATTTCTTAGCTCTTTTATATGAAAATCCAAGAACATGGAATTAGAACTTCTTGTTGTGTAATGTGATCTTAATCTTGCTAGATGAGTATGTTAATGTGGATTGTTATCATATTTTTCATGAGGTAGCAATAAAAGGTTTAATCTTGAATTTTGATATTTCTAGGTTAAAACTAATGAATGCTTTGTTTGGTTAAATGGCTAGGCATTTGGTAGAATGCTTGTAGGTTTTATCAAATCTATGGTTCTTTGTATATAATGTCATTGATAAAATACCTTTAGGTGTTGTTTTCCTAAAGTGCTTATCAATGAGGTTTGCAAACGGTCGTTGAACGTATTTGCAAATTACTAACTAAGAAGAAATGAATGTTGATCTTTGAAACGGAAGTTATAATATTCCCCATAGGTAACGAATGTGATAGAATGAGTGAATGGTTCTATGATCTATAAGAGGTTTTGAAGTGGAAATCAATTGCCCTCAAGGATTTTTCATTTGTAGTTTTTGTATCTTTTTATTAGTTTGTTGCATGATTAGCATAGTCACTTGACTTTGACAATTATCTTCTTTTTACTTTCATAACTTAGAAAACCAAAAAAAAAATTCCTTTTACATGCTTTTATATGTATGTACATATCTATAACTAGGCTTATATTCACCCTTGTTTGTGTAAACGTTTGGGGATATCCCGAATTGCCACTATCTACTTAATTGTATTTATTTAGAAAAAAAGGGTTTATAAATCGTATCTTTGAGAGGTACGGTGACGACCTCCCACCAAACGTATTCAAATATTACTTGTAGTTCTAATGAATAGACAATGGCTACTTCAAATCAAACACGATCCATCTGTAATCTAAGTAAGTCTACTTTAAAGAATCAAGAGCATAAGATGGAAGAGGTTGATTGCTATTTTAGAGAGATTTAAGACCGGGCTTTGTTTGTATCATGTTTTAACCATGTACTTGTTGGAAAAACACTCAAACTTAAAAAATAATTAGCAAGGATATCGCACCATGGCTGAATATTGGAAATATCCTGAACTATGAGAAGGGTAGGTATGGGAGAGGATGATGAATTTCTGAAAATTCTTTTAAATGAAGGACTAAGAGAGAATCTCTAAATACAAATTAAGCTTCAACATAAAGCCTGAATATGTGACTTATTAATGAAGGTACAGTAGGTTGAAAGTTTATTAATGCTGAAAAAGACCCCATCTAACAGCTTTAACGATCAAAGGCCAGGGTTTGAATCGGGATCTTCAAACTTTGGCCGAGGAAGAATCAAACTAATCGGCGGCTGTGGTTTTGCCAAGATGTATTCAAATCCAACTTTTAGTCATAGTTAATGAAGAATGGTTGAATCAAGTCAACCACAATCCCTATGTAATCTAAGTATACTTAGTTCATAGAATCAAGAGCATATTCTAGATAAGACTGATTGCTACTTGGGAAATATTAAAGATATGGCTTTGTTTGTATCATGTTCCAACCACATACTTGATTGAAAAACACTATTACTTAATCTATATAAAGGAAGGAAATCACACCATAGATTAATATTGGGAATATCTCGAACTAACCATTAGATGTCCATGTATGCGAGAGGATGATATATTTGTGAGGAACCTGTTTATCGAAGGACTTGGGGAGAATTTAAAAATGCCAATTAATATTCAATATAATGTATCAATGAGTTAATTATTGGTGAAATCAAGGTTGGTTGAACCCCAAAAAAGACCCCATCCTACAACTTTAACAAATAAGGGCAGGGTTTGACTCGGGATGTTCTAACTTTGGCAGCGTAAGAGGGACCCTGATGGGAAGCTTTGGTTCTACCTATATGTATTCTAATCATTCTTTTTAGTCCATAATGAACACAGAATGAAAGCCTCAAATAAACAAGTCATGTGAATCTAATCTTCTCATATGGTATATTAAAAAGGTCTCAATACCTCTGAAGCAAATGGCAGATAGGGAGTTATGCTTTCTAGATCAAGTAGGTTTCTTATACATTGTAGAAACGAAATTTAAATAATAAAAAATTGAGGTTAAAGTTTGGGATGAATTAAACCTTAGCTTGCAATTTGTCTCAAACAATAGCTGTGGAAATAGTGGTAGAATTTTCTTGGGATGGAGGCCTGATCTTTGTGATATACAGATTTTGGTAACTCATGCTCAATGGATCAACGTTTCCTACTTTCTGAAAGCTTTAAACGTGTCCATATTTTTTACTTTTGTCCGCGGAAAAAATGTGAAATCTGAAAGAAATCCGGTGGAATGAACTTCAACAATGGAATTTAGGATACACCTTAGTTGATAGCTAGAGATTTCGATTCCCCTTTGGATTATGGGGAAATATTACGGGGAGTTCCTGTTTTAGCTTCTAAGTTTCACCATTTTAAGACAGTGGTGCCAAAATTCAACCTGAGTGAAGTAAAAACTTTTGGCCCCTACTTCACTTGGAAAAACCGAAGTAAGAAAGACAACAAAGTTTATAGTAGGTTGGCTAAGGCACTTATCAACCTGAAATAGCTCGATAATTTGTTTGATTCTAGCTGCATGGTTTACCTAAGCACATTATTGATCATAAACCTCTACTGTTAAAAATTAAAAAACAGCATCAGAGGTTTAAGAAGTCATTCAAATATTATAATATGTGGAGCCTTTCTTCTAATCTCTTACCCACTACTGAAGCTGTGCGGAGGGATCATCCAGTTTTAAATTTACAGGATCTATACAAAAATCTCAATCTATTACATGCTCATGTATAAAGCATTAATAGATTGGAGTTTAGTGAAATCCATTAAAGAGCAAACTTTATAATTGTTGAATTGGAAGCAGCTCAGAAAGCATTGCATTTGTATCCCTTGAATGTTCTTTTGTAGGCTACTGAAATTGAGATCAGAGCTAAGGTCATTCTGATATATGAGGTTGAATCAAGTTTCTTGCATCAGGGAACAAAAAGTGAATGGCTTAAAGATGGGGATAAGCCTTTTAATATGTTCTATGATCATTAAAATTAAGACAGTTCAATAATCATATCCTTCGTCTTTCCAATGGTACTGAGTTTTTAAGAAGCAGAGATTAAGTAGAAGCTCATTTGCTTATTTTTTTCACCAAACAGTTAGGCACGTCTATTGCTCCAAGCACAGTTGTGGACTTAAAATGATTAACCACGGACCACTCTTATCTTAGGAGCATCAAGGTAGGCTGACATAACCTATTCCTGCTGATGAGATTTGCAGTTCTCTCAAGAGTATTCCTGATAGCATAATTCCTGGCTATGATTGATTTTCAAGTCTATAGGCACATTATTTGTCCTAGTGTGATCACAGCATTCTGGATTTTTTTATGGGGGAATTTTACCAGATCAGCTGAACATTACTATTATCACCATGCTGCCTAAAAAGGATCATCCATAATTTGCCTATGAATTTAGGCTAATTTCTTGTTGCTCAGTACTGTACAAGATTATAGCTAAGGTGTTATACACAAGGCTTGGCTGGATTCTACATGAGATTATCAATTTGAACCAAGAGGTCTTTGTTGAAGGAAGTCTTATAACCTATAATGTACTTCTTACACAGGAGCTTCTTCACACTTATAAGAGGAAAGATGGTTGTCTGGAAAGCTGCCTCATCAAGGCGGATATTCATATGGCCTTTGACAACTTGGAATGATCTTTCTTATTCAACTTATTAGAATGCCTCAGATTTCCTAGAGACTATATTTAGTGGATCCAAAAGTATATTGAACCTGCAACTTTCGGCATCTCTTTTAATGGTAGTTATACTCGGGCTTTCAATGGAAAGAGGGGGGTGAAACAAGGTGATCCCCTTTCACATCTCTTATTTGTCCTAGCTATTGAGTATTTTTCCAGACTCTTGTCATTATCTTTCAAAAAAGGAAACTAATTTATTATCAAGCCAAATGCAAAAAAAAGTAGGAATACAATGCCTAATATTGGCAGATGATCTCTTAATTTTCTATGAAGCTAATGGTAAATCTCTTCACGGATTTTTTCCAGTTCTTTTTTAGTTCAAGAAGAATGCTGGCCTATCTATTAATCCTGCAAAGTCACAGGTATACTTCTATGGAATTGAACAATCCACCACTGAAAATTTGTTGGGAATTATTTAAATTCTTAGGCATGTATTTCCTATTGCATATTTGAGACTACCTATCACAGGTAAGAGATGGAATGCTCAAACCTATCAGTATCAGTAGAGAAAATCATAACAAGACTCTATAGATGGAAGGGGAAAACACTTTCTTATGTATTCAGGATAGAAATGATCAATACAATACCGCTCAGCATTACTAGTTATTGGATTATTGTCTTTAAACTCCCACTAACTGTTTATAATGATATCGACACCTTTTGCAGGAAATTATTTTATGGGGCTTTCAGGATGATATGATAGGTCTTAATCTAGTTGCGTAGAAAAGGTTGTGTATTGAAAAGGAATGTGGAGGTGCGGGCATTGAGGATCCCTTCCTATAGGGGCAAGCCTTATTGTGCAAATAGCTACGGAACATTCAAAGGGAGAAGGTTAATATGCGGATCAGATAGATTTAAGAAATTTAAATGAAAGGATTAGCAACCCTTGAAACTTTTAATGCACCAAACCATGCAAGTTATAGTTGGAAGTACTTCAAGGGATTAAGGGATCAAATGATGCTATTCCTGCCTCTTTTCTTATCTTGTTGTGGTACATTTAAAGTCTCTTTGACCTATGGTTTTCTTCAAGGTCAAAGGTATAAAAGAGCATTCCTTGACACTATTTAGAGCATAAAATTATTACAAAAACATAATTTTTTATTTTGGATATTGGCTTTGGGAAGATTATTTACTCTAGATAGGCCGTACAGTTTTGGTTTGCATATGAATCTTTCTATCTGCTTCTTATACAATCAGCAGCCATAAGATACTCAACACTTACTCCTAGATATTACAGCTCATGCATCTCTCTCAATTTCATGAGTTCAGTCAGCGTAAAAGGTTTTTGTTCATTGAGTAGAAAAGGAAGCACGTTGTGTTTTCTCTCTTGGTGGCTACTATATATCACATTTGGGAGGAGATAAAAGAATAATTTTTCAACACAAGATCATGGCAAGTCAAGATTTATGGTTGGCCATTACAGCAGAACATCAGCTTTGGCACTAGGTCCATAACTAGTTGCTTAGATTCTTACTTTCTAATAGGATCTAACTTATTGTTCCCATTTCTAGTTGTGGGGTGTTTTCTCCTTCTGATCTTGAAAAACCCTTAATTTGTTCTCTTTTTGATGAAATGAAAACTACATTACATAAAAAAAGTTTGGTTGGTAAAGGCCAAGGAAAACTTTTCTCTCTAGTACTAGGGGCAGAACACCTATACTATGTGTACATTTCATTCGATTTTTGAGGCTTGATATAAGTGATCCACTGAATCTTCCTTCCCAATGGGAAGATCAAGTAACAAAAATAAGTTTTAGGGGCAAACAAAACATAAGCATCAACAACAATCTGAGGATAAAGTACAGGGGGAAAATCTGCTGAAGGATGAACAAGAAAGAAACAAATGAGTGGGACTCAAAAGCATACTATTCAACCAGGACAAGTTATATCTGAGGAGCAACAGTGAATAGGAGGTAGTAACACAAAAAATGGAAATATGGGGATCAATCTGAGGAGTGCTATCAAAAAGTTGAGAGGAAAATAAACTAGAATCCTAGTTGGGGTGAAGAAGATCAAGATCTGCATGATGCCAAATCTAAAACATGGAACTTTTAGTTAGCGGTAAAGATAATGAAGAAGTCAAGTATGTCCAACTAGTTCATATTGAAGGCTTGGTGATGAGAGAAATAACAGAAGATGATATTTAGGAAAAAATCAAGCAGTATGAGACAACTGCAATCTGTAAGGTTTATGGTAGTCACCCCCCATTCAAGGTCATGGAAGGCTTCTTTTACAGGATCCGGGGTTAAAAAGTCAAGAAGGTATGGCTTCTGAAAACTAATTTGTTTCTAGTTAAATTCCATACAGTGAATCAGAAAAACTGAGGTGGTAGAGAAGGTATCATTTTCTTTGATAGTTGGTATGTCTTAATTAAGAATTCGGAGGATAATTTTGATTTAGTGGAGCCTAAATTCGTTCCAGTATAGGTGAAGATACCAGATTTGCCTTTGAAATACTGGAAACCAACTATTACCAATAAGATTCTAAGTTATTTAGGAATACCACTGAAAATGGATAGGATGACAAATGACAAATATATACTAGATTATGCTAGAATTCAGGTGGAAGTAATGATCAGTGAATTGATAGTTATCAGAAGAATGAATGCAGGAAGGGGAAGGAAGTGAAGAATACGAAGAAATAAAATATTTATGTACCAGTGAGAAGGATGGAACCAGATAAGAAAGAAACAGTTGAGAAGGTAGTCGAGAAGCATAAAGAAGGGAAAGGTAAGAAAAGGATGAATGAATTCAGGCTGGTTGGCAAAGGGATCGGATCCATAAGGTTACTGGGAATGAATGAGGTGACACAACAGAAGAAGGACATCAGGGGATCCCGTTGAAGTAATAGTTTTACTTTACTTACTGATCCTTCTAATTAATAATAGTATCTCTATCTAGAGTGTAAGAGGCCTAAATAAGAGTGATAAGCATAGAAAGTGTTAAAATTTTGTATGCAAAATCAAATTGGTTGTCTAGGGATTAGAAACCATAGTTAAACAAGAAAATAAAATAAAACGTGTTGAACAGAATGGGACTAGGTTGGAAACTAAAAACAAATAGTTAGATTCCTAATGGAAAGAGTATATGGTTGGCATCAAGAGCTGACTATTTTTATATTAAATTAATAAGTGTGGGAGATAAGTGGATAGATGTTCATGTGGTAAACAAAATTCTAAATCAGAAGTTCTTCATGATAATTGTATATGGACTGACTGTGACTGAAGAAAGAAGAAGAATGTGGGATTATCCTGCAGGATTGGACAGGAAAGACATACCTTGGGTAATTCTAGGGGATTTCAACTCACCCCTTGATTTGGAGGACAGGGAAGGAGGCAATGAAGTTGATAAAAAAGAGACACATGATTTTCAAGATCTGCTAGAATAAAAAATAATGCTTGAGGTGAGATCGGTAGGTCTAAAGTTCACCTAGTCAAAGAGAAGAAGTGATGACGAAAGGATACAAATTATTAGCATTAGCCTATCGTGAGGTAAAACCAAACAATATGTATGATCACCACCCACTAAAACAACATTGGTAAGAAGTGGAAAAAGCTGTGAGAAGGAGCTTTAAGTACAATAATATGTGGAGTATGTCTGACCCGTTTATACCCACAGTTAGTGTAGTTTGGAGACAAGTGTAAATATGGAATATATAACATAGATTTTAGAAGAAATGCAAAAACCACTGGAGCTCTCAAACAAAAAAAAAGCTTTCAAAAATTGGGAAACAGTTGGTTAAGCCAGGATTAAATGGATGGAAGCCCTGAATGATATAAATGGAAATAAAAGTGATAAGGAGATGCAAAGGAAGGGTAATAAAGTCAGGAAGGAACAGGATAAGCTGAAGGAAGCAAAATTCCAGTACCTGTAACAAAAGGCAAAGATTCAGCGGATGCATGAGGGAGACAGACCCAAAAAGATGTTTTATGCATCCATGAGGACCGGGAAATATTGAAACCACATAGTTAATATTAGTATAAATGGTGAACTGATTGCTAATCATAAGTTGATTTAGCAACATTTGTTAAAAAACTTCCAGGATCACTTGGGGATAAAGAGAAAAACTAAAAAACTGAATGCTGAGCTGGTTAATCTGGGGAAAGTTTTGAGCATACATCTGCAGGCTAAACTGATAAAGCTAGTCTCTAATTAAGAATTGAAAAATGCATTATGGAGTATACACATGTAAAAGTTCTGTTAAAGATTGTTTCACAAGTCCTTTTTTCAGAACATGGGAAATCGCAGGTACCAGTGTGATGAATGTAGTTAAGAATTTTTTAAGGGGAGAAAAAATCCCAGATCTCCTGAGTGAGGTAGTTGTGACACTGATCCCTAAAATTTATAATCCTCAAAAAACATCATAATACAAGCCTATCTCTTGTTGTTCAGTGGTTTATAAGGTGATCACAAATATTATTTGTGGTAGAATGGGGAAAGTATTTCCTGATATAATAAGTGAAAATCGAGGTGTATTTTGCAAAGGGGAGAAATATAGCTTATAACATCCTGTTAACACAGGATTTTTTGCACAAGATCTGTAGTGAAGGTTTATATAAGCAAAGCATTTGATTGTATAAGCTATGATTTTTTTATTGATTGGAAAAAGAAGCTAAAATTCACATACTTTTATGGTAGATTGGATTCAAAGAAGAACAATGGATTCAAACTTCAGCATAGTCTTGAATGGAAGGAGGAGTAAAGGGGGAAGAGGTGTAAAGCAAGGGGATCCCTCTCACCTTTACTGTTTGCAATCTGTATGGAGTACCTCACAAGGATGTTGAATCAGGAGAAGAGGATTAATTATCATCAAAGAAGCACCAAAGCTGGAGTATATTCATAGCTTTTTTATGGTGACCTTTTGATTTTCAGTGCAGTAGAACAGAAATGAATGACTGGAATGAAGAAATACTTAAATCATTTTATGGAAGTCACAGGCCTAACTATCAGTGATCAGGAGTCAACAATCTACTTTTAAATAATGGAAGAAGAGAAGAAACAATTGCTGGCTGATATTCTGAATGATAGAAAATGTAAATTCCCAATGCAGTATCTGGGAGTACCTTTATCTAACAAAAAATGGAGGAAATGGGATTGTGATCAACTGGTGAAAATGATCAGAAAAAAACTACTTAGCTAGAAGTAAAGCAGTATGTCCAATGTAGGAAAAGTACAAATGATTAATTTGATTTTGTTTAGTATGACTGTTTATTGGGCTAGCATACTGAGCATTCCAGAAATTATTTTGTAGGAATTTCTTATGGGGAACAGAGGAAGGAAAATATTATATAATCCAGCTGCTTGGAACATAATGTGTAGAAGTAAATGTGGAGGAGGGAGGGGATTGAAATATCCCTCAGTATGAAACAAGGCTACTATATGCAAAAATGTGTGGTATTTACACTCCAGGAAGAAAATTCTCTCAATTAAGTGGATCCAAGAATACTGCATGAAGAAGGAAAGTTTCAGCAGATATTAAGCATGTTCAGGTTATAACTGGAACTGGAAGCTGATCTTAAAATGAGGGATAACCACATTAAAATATTGAAGAACTGTGTGAGTAAATAAGGGAAGTTGAAGATCATAACAGTTTATGATAAGCAGAAAGTAGGGATAGAGAAGAATGCATGTAGGAAAATCATTTTGCACAGAAAACTGCAGCCAAAGCATAGGATATTCATGTAGATTTTGCTGAAAGGGTACTTGCCTAAAGTGGAAAGACTTTTAAAGTAGGGATTCTGAAGTTCCATCAATTTTGTTGTTTGTGTGAAAAACATAAGGAAGAAATAACAAGCCACGTATTTGCTGAATGTGGATACTTGAAGGTGATACTCCAAATCCAAGGCCGGGGAGGGCATAAAATTTGAGACGGCTGAGGAGATTGCTTATTATGATGGCAAGTAAAGGGCAGGACAAAAAGATTATATTGCTGGCTATAAGGCTATACAAAGCATGGCTGGAAAGAAGTAACAGGATCTTCAACAAGAAGTTAAAAGGAGAAACAATTGTGGCACAAGTGAAGCAAGAGTTCAGATGGAGAAGTTGGATCAAGTGGTAGGATAAAATTGAAGAATAATGAAATAGGTTAAACACTTAACTTTTATTTCACTATGTAGGTATTAGTGTTTTGAAGTGATGTAAGGACTAGGAGAGAAAGCCTAATTTCTGTATGTTTTGATCATTTATACACAAAAATTTACAGAAGAAAAAGAAGAAGTAAGGTTGGTTGAAAGTAAATTTATTCCAAAAAAAAAACCATCTTACTGTTTTAATAATCAAAGGTCAGGGTTTGACTCGGGATCTTCTAACTTTAGCCGAGTAAAAGGGGAATCTATGGTATTGCCCATACGTATACAAATCCTACTTTTAGTCCTAATGAGAAGAGAATGGATTACACAAATCAACCATAATCCATCTGAAATCCAACTAAGTCTACCTTAGAAAAATCAAGAGCATATGATTGCCATTTGGGAAAGATTGAAGATCAGGCTTAGTTTGTATCATGCTCTTACCATGTACTTGATGGAATAACACTTGTACTTAAGCAATATGAAGCAATGAAATCGCAATGTGGATAAATATATGCAATATCTCGAACTAACCATGAGAAGGATAGTTATGCGAGAGGATGATGAATTTGTGCAGAACCTGTTTATCAAAGGACTAAGGGTGAATCTCCAAATTACAATTAACCTTCAACATAATCTATCAGTTAGGGACTTCTTGGTGAAAGCTAGGTTCATTGAAAGTTCCTTAAGAATGAAATGTACCCTATCCTATAGCTTTAACAATTAAAGGCCAGAGGTTAGATCCGGGATCATCTAACTTCAGCCAAGGATTGGGGCACAGTGATGGGCAGTTTTGGTCCTTCCAAAAATATTCAAATCAGATCTTTAATCCTAAAGAATGAAGAATGGCTTCCTTAAATAAAAAAAAATCCATGTGAAATCCAAGTATGTCTAGCTCAAATAAATAAGAGCATATGCTGGAAGGACTGATTGCTATATGGGTAAGATTGAATCCCAGGCTTCATTTGTATTATGTTCCAACAACATACTTGATGGGAAAACACTTACACTTAAGAAATATGAAGTTATTAAATTGCATCGTGGAGCAGATTGGCAATATCTCAAACTAAGCATGAGAGGAGTTTGATGCAAGAGGATAATACGTTTGTGAAAAACCTGTTTGTATAAGGGACTAAGTGAGAATTTTGCAATACCGATTGAGTTTCAAAATAATGTATCAATGAGTTACTTATTATTTAAATCAGGTAGGTTGAAAGTACCTTAAGGCCAAAAATGACTCCATCCTACAATTTAACAATCAAAGACAAGGTTTGACTTTGGATCTTCTAACATTAGCTGCGTAAGAAGGACAGTGATGGGAAGCTTTATTCCTAACTAGATGTATCCTAATCCTAATTTTAGTCCATAATGAACGAAGAATGGCGGCTTTAAATAAAAAATAATTCATGTGAAATCCAAGTACGATTTTCAAAGAGTTAATAGCATATGCTCGAAGAGACTGATTACTACTTGGGAAAGAATGAAAACCAAGCTACATTTGTATCATGTTCCAACCACATAATTGATGGTAATACACTCATATTTAAGCAAGAAAATTGCACTGTGGATGAATATTTGTAATATCTCGAACTAAGTATAAGATGAGTAGGTGTGGGACAGGGTGATGCATTAGTGAAGAATCTGTTTATCGAAAGAATAAGGTAGAATATCTAAATACCAATTAAGATTCAACATATTGTATCAATGAGTGACTTATTGGTGAAAGAAATATTTGTTATAAGTACCTTAAGCCTGAAAAAGACCCCATCCTACGGCTTTAACAATCAAAGCCTAGGGTTTGACTCAATCTTTTAACTTCGGCCAATGAAGAGTCAAGTGAGGCAATTGTGTTCCTACCCAGACATATTCAAATCCTACTATTATCACTAATGAAAAAAGAATTGCTACCTGAAATCAACCACAATCCATCCGAAATCTAAGTGAGTCTACTTCAAATAATCAAGAGCATGTGATGGAAGAGACTGAATGCTATTAACGAATGATGGATGATCGGGGTTTGGGAGGTTGTCATCGTACCTCTCAAAAGTACATTTTATAAGCCCTAATTGCTTCCCAACTATAAAAAAGTAGATAATGACATGTCAGGATCGTCCACGAAGAAGAGGAATTTTCCTAAGGGTTTACACATATAAGGGTAAATATTAGACTATATATTGATATAAAAATATATATATATATATATAAGAAAGCATGTAAAAGGGGGTTTTTCAGTTAGTTTTCAAAGTTATGAAT
>JAULKJ010068192.1:0-16204 GCA_032355405.1 Rubia balearica | reverse complement strand
TTGGAAAAGCAGATACTCAGTTTTAAGGACCAGCATATGAAAAAGTGTCTCCCACTCGTGATTTTCTTGTGACTTGCGGCACTTGCCTTCAATTATTTTCAGGTTCTGCTATTTTGAAATTAACCAACCAGAATAAATTTGATGAACCCCATGAAGCCAGGCATAAAACTGCTTTTCCAGGATAGGGGAAGATTCCTAAGATTGATCAAATTATGAGGCAAGAAAATGTTACTAGATGCAATATAGCAGTGAAGTAGATTTTCTTCCAGCTCTCTTTTCCTTGTTCAAGGCAAGATAGATAGTGTGTCACGTTCTTTTCTTTCCAGCCTTTGTCTTTTTTCAAAAGAGGGTATAGCCTTTGAGGCAGTCGGTTCCCTCCTAGTGCAATTAATATCTATGAACTATACTATATTAACACAAGCAAGGCTGCCAAAAAGTCCACAGGCAGACAACCACAAAGAACAGGCAAAGAATCTGAGGACTTGAAGGCCATTCAAATTATAGAAATGCCATATAATCACTGAAACAATAAATGCAAAATGCAAAACTGAAAATGTTTAAGATAGACTATGTTCAAACTGATATAACCAGAAGAAAAAATCCCAAAGAGGATATGCATGCAGATATTCAATCAGGACCAGGAGGAGAAGTTAGCAAGTTCAATGCTTAGGAAATAATAACTATTTGAATAAAGAAGTTGGATGTAAATTAAGAAACAAACAGGAAGCTTGAGAACTATTTACATTCCATTTCTTCTGATGTCAAGACATCAGGGATTAAGGATCTTAAGGCAAGAGGAATCAGGACGCAGCATGTACAAAAAGAAAAACAGATTCTGGAGGATTTTTTCCTTCTGAAAAAGGGTGCATATTTCATTCTCTGCCCACCAAAAGTCCACCACATGTGAAAATACCTAAATCATTTTTATTTAGATCAATAAACTAAAATTAAAATAACAAAGTTGGAAAACAGCACAGCATATGATCTACCACTTTTGTGGACATAATGTATGCCCCAAAAGCTAATATTAATGATAAGCATGAAAGTTTAATAGTCCCTCCGTCCCAGCCCAAATTACCCATATACTTTTTGGACACTATTCTCTATCAAAGTTTGACCGCATATTTAAATAGATATATGAGCAGCAATATTATCGTATGTGATATTGTTGAATTCGTCGTAACAAATAATTTCTAAATAACAACTTTTTATTTGCCATTGTTATACGTAGGTAAACATACTAACGGTCAAACATGTTTCTTGAACAACGTGATAATGATTGATGGGCAATTTAGGCTCAGGCAGAGGGAGTACCGATGTTTGAGATACACCAAGTATTTAGTCCAATACCTCCAGGACAACAATTAACAGAAACATATACAAGGTAAAGAAGAAGAAAAGAAGACATACTAATAGAGTATGCCTTACTCACTAGCATAAACTCACACTGAAACCATGACCTTGGTACTTCCAAACTCTGCATAAGCTGATCCAGAGGCAGAATTTACAGCAGCAGTCCTCATATCTGTGATTAGAACCTTCTGAGTTAATAAACAGTACTGACATTATAGCTGAGCCAAAAGAATCCATGACAAGATAATTGATATTATTCAACTATGCATACGTGCTTTAACAAAGATAGAAGGAAAGTAATACATATTTTAATAACACTATCTCTGTGATCCCAAACAGGAATACCCCAACTTAACAGAAAACAAAATAGATCAAATTTAACAAGTTTTACAAATTTCTATCACAAATAATCTGGAACAAGGGTGTTAGCTTTTCAGCCTATGGCCCCACAATAAGATGTTAATGTCGTTTAAACCAGGTAAAAGAGCTCATGTAAAAGTCCCCTGATCACAGAAATCAGAAGATGCATACAGGGAAAAGCTTTTTTTAATCATGTAATAATACTTTTAAAGGATTACAATTATTCACGTTGTGTATGTTGGGCTAGATTGAATACTTCCTGGCTAGATTTAACATGTGAATTGAACACACCAAAAACATGGTTTTATTTGCAAAATATACTTGGATTTTCCCTACTCACCATCTCAAGCTCATTACCGATTTCCCCAACTGCCTATGGTTGTTCCTCCATTATTCTTCTTGCACTCACATTGCAAGATCTTATTTGACTAAAGTGACTGAGCAGAATACATTTCCTGGGAATTGCTAGTTACGACTTACGAAACACATTTCATGCTAGTACCTTCAAAAGAATGTCAAAGTTTTATATGTACAATGTGGTATACAACACTCGGTATTTAGTATTTGAATTTTCCCAAAGCATACACAGCCATTTTTGCAGAATAAATTAACCTAAATAATACAACGCACTATATTGCCTGTAAATATTCGTTGTCAATATGTGTATGATCAAAAACACAAACGCATTCCTCTCCAGACAATAGAGTTACATAAACATACAGGACAATAATCTCAATAAACAAACACTTAAAATACAGAATCCAAAACATAAATTCACAAAACATACATGCAGGCCTGCACTGATGAAATCCGCGGCCGTCAGGGCGAGTCCACTCGGCACCACTAAAAAAGGGCGCCCTTTTCTTTCCCTTGGACGTCGTCACCGACGGCGAGTACGTCGCCGGAGCGGCTCCCCCTTTTCCGGCCATCCCTATTGTATGCTGCAGAGCACAGACACTATCCGTCCACGGGAGCAAGAAACAGAGGGTGAGACAAAAATGGGTAGCGGTATTTTCGCCGGAGAAACAGCGAGGGTCACTGCCGTTTCCCTTAGTCGTAACTCTAGTCAGCTACCTCTCTTCCTGGCGTTAGGCATAAACTTTTGGGCCATGTTATGAGATGCATTTTGCCGTTTTGGGTTTGGCCCACGAGAATGTCGAGCACTCTTTAGAGGCAAATCATCAAAATTTTGTTTTGGGTTTGGCCCACGAGAATGTCGAACACTCTTTAGAGGCAAATCATCAAAATGTTAGCTTGTGAGGAAGAGTATCCAAGCTCTGAAAAGAGGGGGAAAATAGGGGGGAAAAAGTGGTTTTATAACTTACCTAGTTGATAGAACTATCAATATAACCTTTCAATATTTAAAAGTGTAAATATAACTCTACTTAGTTGACATAAGTGCAAAACTATCAATTTTAACCAATTTTATCTGGAATTATGTAATATTACTATTTTACCCCTCTGGAAAAAATTAAAAGTTAAAAAAATTGTGAATTGACTTTGATACCCTTCCTTAACCCTAATTTTCTCCAACCACTTCTCCTCTTTCTTTCCTCTTTCTTGTTGCCACCGACTTCTCCTTTTTCTTCTTCCCGTTCTCCTCTTTCTCCTCTTTTCTTCGGCAATTACTCCCACCCTCGATGCTATTTCTTCTCCCCACCGATGCCATTTCTTCTTCCATTTCTCCCCTTCACTCGTTCGTCGACGTTCGTTCGTTCACTAGCCATTCAATCATTGTGTCGCATCAGCCGTTCAATCACGTCGTCGGTCGGTGTAATCGTGTCGCATCACCATCGTTGTGGTGGTGGCAGGGGTTGGGGTTGGGGGTTTCAGGGCAACGGCAGTGAGGTGAGTAGAGTGGAGCTTGGGATGGGGTTTCACGTGGCAGTGAGGAGTTGGGCTAGGGCTGGGGTTTCACTAACACTTAGATTTTAGTCCAACGGGCATTTTTTTTGTTATTTTATGTTCGGTCAAAGCCGAAAATGATTTCTTAGGGTTATATTAGCACTTAGATCAATTAGTTAGGGTTATTTATGCACTACAAATTATTTGAGAGTTATATTGATATTTACTCAAGTAGGTGGGGTTATACTAGTATTTTAAAATAAATGCAGTAGTAATTTCTTGGAGAGAAATTTCATACTTATTAGGAATTTAAATTTTAAATCTATGTTTTAAATCAGAAATATTTAATACTATAATAAAGCATCGTATATTTAAATCTTTATGGATTCCTTTTATATTTCTTCTATAATGATGTTGATACTCAACCTCGAAGCCTCAGTTGGGTATAGATTTCGAATGTTAAGGCTTCATGGCGGCGGTGAGGTGAGCAGAGTGGAGCCAGGGTGGGGTAACACGGCGGTGGTGAGGAGTGGGGTTAGGGCTGGGGTTTCACGACGGTGGTGAGGTGAGCCATGCGGCGCAAGGGCTATGGTTTCACGGTAGCGGCGAGGTGAGCAACGACGGGGCTAAGGCTGGGGTTGGTAGCGACGGGTGGGGGTAAGGGTTAGCAACGGCAGGGTTATGGTTTAGGGTTTCACGGTCGGATGGAGAGGTTGGGAAAGCTAAGGGTGAGGGTGGCAGTGGGATTAATTTCACGGCGGCGAGGCTGTGAGTGGTAAGGGTGGTGGCATGGCTGGTTGGAGGGGAGATGGTAGCTAGGTTGGCCGGAGTAGAGGTGCTGGAGGCGGCAACCTGCTGCTGGTGGTGGTAGAGGTGGCATTAGTGAAAAATTGTCCTAAAACTTTAGATTTTAGTCCAAAGGGCATTTTAGTCATTTTATGTTCGGTCAACGCTGAAAATGGTGTCTTAGGATCATATTAGCACTTAGATCAACTAGTTAAGGTTATTTCCGCACTAAAAATTATCAGAGGGTTATATTGATATTTAATCAAGTAGGTGGAGTTATACTTGTATATTAAAATAAATGCAGTAGTAATTTCTTTGAGAGAAATTCCATACTTATTAGGAATTTAAATTTTAAATCTATGTTTTCAATCAGAAATATTTAATACTATACTAAAGCGTCGTATATCTAAATCTTTATGGATTTTCTTTAATATTTCTTCTATAATGATGTTGATACCCAACCTCGAAGGCCCAGTTGGGTCTAGATTCAGAGTGTTATCAACTATTGAACGTTCTATGGGTAGGAATATATGGCCCAATAGTCTAAGGGTATTCTAATCCTATACAAACTCAACAACTTGCCTCACAGGCAAACAGAACCCTAAACCTAAATAATCACATCCTAGGTAGTCGACGTATATATACTAAGGTATGGCTTATTTTTACTATTCATTCCCTATTCATCTGTACACTTCGACACTTTTGCTGACCTTACCATCAGAGAGTTTCCCACTTGGAACACAAGCTGGGATTCTTTCTTGCAGTTCATGGCTGAGAAGTTGACGACGTAGCCAAGCGAGTTCCAGACGCATCATATAACCCAGTGTATAATTTTTACACATTATGTTATCTTATCAATTCAGGTGCATATACTCAGTCACTATGTGAAAATTTGATTTTTTTTAATCAGTCACTCATAGTAGCTAGAAAAACACTCAGAAACGATTACAATAAGTGAAATCGACATCCAACCTAACTAGCATTTAAAATAACAAATCTATTTCAATGATACCTAAATTACAGGTTAACCAGACTTATCGTCTGTACTATTACTGATTAGATATTCAA
Source organism: Rubia balearica (assembly GCA_032355405.1). Taxonomy (NCBI): domain Eukaryota; kingdom Viridiplantae; phylum Streptophyta; class Magnoliopsida; order Gentianales; family Rubiaceae; genus Rubia; species Rubia balearica. The sequence goes on along the minus strand of JAULKJ010068192.1, from coordinate 10,792 downwards.
TAAAAACAGTAACATCGCCCTTAGGGATATCAGCTCATTCCCGTGAAAATCATGACTACTTGGTAGAGAGGAGCATATCGCGCATCAATATCACAACGCTAGTTAAATAGGAATATTTTACTGATTTAACACCGCTTGATCCAATCACTATATATGTTTTCAAATTGTAAATGCCATGAAAAACATAGATCGACAAATCCAAACAAATGGAACCCCTGAAGCAAAGACAAAAACATAACCACGAACACACGATTTGTACAACCAGATCGAAAACAATACATCGACGCAAACTACTGAATTGAATGATCATTATGAACATGATAATCTAATCGGTCAGATCTTAAAACAAAACTAATGTATAGAGATAAATTCAACACTATTCAATAACATAATAAGAACATCAATTAAATAAATTATTGCATTCCCATCTCCCCCATCATAATGGGAAGATGGGGAAGTGAATATTGGAGGGGAAAAAGAGGGTTTTGAGAGAGGGAAAATTTTGGGGCGGCGGAAGAATAAAAGTAATATTGGTGAAATTTTTTACTTCTTACCATAGACAGTTTAAAACCATAACAGTACAGTATCTTTTATTAATATTCTAGAATTTGAAATTTAATGAATGAGGACAAAGAATTAACATAATAGGAGACGTTGTTTCTATAATTCAGTAATATGCGGAAATTTAAATTAAGGGAAACTTTGTAATTATAAATCAGAATTAGTTTAATATGTTCCACACGATGTATCGAAGTACAATGCTGACTTCAGTAATATTTATTGTTAGAGAATTCCTTCTCATCAGATAGGTAAGAGCATCTCCACTCCGGGCCTCAATTAGGTGGGCTTCAAAATCCATTTACTCAAAATAGTCTCCCTGCTCAAAAATATAGCTTGCAATGCAAGAGTCAATGTAGAATGTCAATATGATGTGGCACAAATATTACCCTCTATTTCTTTAGGCTCTCTTTGAAGGCGCACTTGTCCAGGTAAGATTTTTTGCACTGATGAAATTTTTTACCGCGGAGGGTTTGCAAATAGCGAGAAACAAAGAAGGAGAAAACACATAAACTAAGAGATCAAGAGCGTATACTGGTGACAAATCTCTCCAATCTTACTTCTAACGTGCAATTGCTTATGAAATTATGCAGGACAATATTTTGAGAGAATGATGGCTTTCTTGGAGAGGTTAATAGCAGTGATGATAACAACGCGTCGGGGTTTTAAAGATTCAGAGACCAGCCCCTTCCTCATATGAAAGATTCCACCATCTCTGTTTTTCAAACTTAGACAGTGGCCCTTATTGGTGGGTTGGATTATTTGAACAACTATCACCTAAATTATGCGTTAACCGGTTGATCAATTGAACTAATGTCTTATGCCTTTCAACAGATTTGATTAACTATCATAGCTGCAACCTTTTTAGATGGTTTCCTGAGTTTCTAATCAACTGATTTTTTTATATTTAATGATCTTATTCCACTCTTGTGTTGTTGCTTCTTTAGATGGTGTGAAAGGTTCCCGGTGATATATTCATGGGTCGATAGAGCAGTGATATATTCATGGTGTTAAATTCGCTACCAAGTGATATATTCATGGTGTTGATAGAGCAGCTTATTTTCCCTTTGTTATTTTTTAAAATTACTGAGCATTGATTTCTATTAATGTTGTTCGACCTAGAAGCAAACCTAAGGATTATGCAATATGTCTGATGCATTTGTAAAGTTGAATGAAATGATGTGTTGCTTCTGGCATTCAATTTCTATCAATACATATAGTGCAAACTAATAGCTGAATGTTCAATTTCATCATTAAAGACATGAACAATTTATGCCTTACTCCAAAGCCCTCAACTATTCAAACAAATGTTAGTAGTATTTTTTTAATGGATACTATCAAGTAGCCAGATAATCTATTTTTATCATACAGAGTCATTTTATGATTCTTAATGTATCCTGACAATATGATGTAATTTAATGCAAATTCTTAATCATACTTAATTTGCAGATGTTTAAGGGATCTGAACAGATAGACAACCTGAAACATATCTTAAAACAGACATGCTAGAGACATTGAGGCAGTGAAAGCTAGAAGAAACACAAGTATAAGGAACCTAATATAAAGTGGATGGGCGATAATCTCTTCATTGCAAGCCAAAAGCTAGTTATGACATTGATAAAGAATAGAAATCAGTACCAGGTTTGAGAACGAAAAGTATTTAAGGGAAAAATTTGGTATCCAAAATTAAAGTAAAAATTCACCATTGGAATGCTGCTAGAGTAATACATAATCTTTCAATCATAATATGCAAGGATGAATGATTCCAAAGAAGTTAATGAAGAGAATGTAGTGAAGGCCTTGAAACGGTGTTAGTTCTTTTATTGTGCTAAAGCTAAGTAAGTTTAATTCAATTAATGATGCAGACCTAGAAGCAAAAGTAACATTTCTTTTTGCTGAAGTGATAAAGCTCTAGTTCATTTAACTAAGAGTAAAATAATTATACTTAAGAAACATTAATCTGTAAGAATAAAAATGTTTAAAGAGAGATCCAATGTTGATGGTTGCATTGGAGAAATTTTTTAAAGAAAATAATTAGACCCTTCAATATTGTTGAGTCATACTGACGCCTTATTCAAAATTTTCAAGTGGATCCACTATTTTAGGATGAATCCCTCAGAGTTGGAGATTCTCTAAGATATCTAATTGCAATTGGAAATTTTGGGAAGGAAATTAAAATGGGTCGGATCAGGTTATAAAAACTTGCGGGTTTGGCCTTTTTCTTATTCTTTTCTGTAACTTTCATTCCTTTGATTCAGCCATTAGATCAAATCTCAAACCCTTCCACTCTAATCTTTGCCAATCTGCACCACTTTGATGAAGCCTCCGACCACCTTTCCTCTGACCGAACGGCCGATATTTGAGCTCCAATTTGGCGTGCAAGAAGTTCAAATCTCAATAATGAAGATCTAATCAGAATTGAAATCAATGAAAATTCACGTAGCCTCTTCGTCTGATGAAATTCAAACTAATGAATTTCAATATGATTCAAACAAAATTCCGTGCGAATCGAATGAAATTTCAGCTCAGAGAAATCAATCTCTTTCGAACAATACATAACAAGGTAACTACCGCAAATACAGAGTTTATATTATAGAATTGGACATGATGAAATATTTGAAATTGTGAATCAGTGAATTCATCTGCTAAGAACATGTAAAAAATATATGGCGAACACTAGCAAAATCAACTAAATGCCCCTGAAAAATTTCATATAGACTATGCATCATTTTTAATTTTGTAATTGTATATGTTTTGAAATTATGCATATGCTAGCCTACAACTAGTATTTCTTATAATACACAGAACAAAGGTTACATACTTTTACAAATTTTCATATAGTTTGCATTTAATACCTTACAACATTTATCGATCACATTAAAACATGTATTTTTTTCAAACATATGAGCATATTTCCCTAATTAAAATATAACATATGCCACAGAAAGTCTTGTCGGCATAAAAGCAACACATGTAGAAACATTGCATACTTTATATGAAAAAGATGCAAATGTTATCAATTTCATACTAAAGAAGGACTCTAAATATCTGAACCAGAGGAGAGATACATGATAAATACTTCAAGAGCTTATAAAAGAAATCTTGGGTTAAACATAAGTGCATGCATTATTCATTGAATATAAATCTTCAATTTGAACTTATAGTTACAATAGAATTCTTTTCTAGATTAACTAAAAGTTTATAATACAATGACTCACTTATCGATCTTCAAGGGTGGATCATCTTTGAATTCCTTGAGTTTGTCATCTAAATCTTCCTCGTGTTGGAACATCTTGTGGAGTCCAGTGTTCAGTATTTTCCGATTACTTAAAAGTTTTTACCTAAGTTTAGATTCAACTCCTGCAAAAATTCCTGCACGTGGAATACTAACAAATGAAACATATAACTAAAGAGATGCATTTCCCAATTCAAATCAAACAGTCAACAACAAATGAAAATAAAAGGAAATACAGGGTACAACTAACAAGTACACAATTGATACGAACATATGTAACATATTAGTAAAAAAATGCAGTTCCTAATTCAAAAGGAACAGTTAACAACAATGAAAATAAAAAGCCATACATAGTACAACTAAAAAGTACACACTGGATACAAACATATGCAACACTTAAGTAAACAGATGCAGATCCTAATCTAAAACACAAAATCAACAACAAAGGAAGTCTATAATAAGATTGAGGTGACTCAAATTAAGGAGTATGATGCTAGTGCCACTGCGATAGAGAAGGGGGGAGTTTCGGCTGATTACTCTACTAGCTGAAGTGGTTCGTCTAATTCTAAGGTGGGCTAGATTGCAATCTTATAGGTCTTTTATGTAATGGATATGATATGAAATGATAATCAATTATTTTATGGTATGTGTGTTAACTTATTTTTGTGTGTTCTAGGTAAGTGTGGGAGGGGGCATGTGTGTACGTTAAATGGATTTGCTTGAAAGGCTAAGGGAACAGCGTTGGGGAGGAGGATAGCGTTCGTTATTCAAAATCTAGTAGTTTCCTAACCAAATGTTCGATGGTTGCCTAGCTGGGGTTGTGAGGGTTTGTGTTCTTGATTTAGAGGCTGCCTATGAGTACCTTGATTTGTATTCCGTAAAGGGCAAAAGAGTGGGCAGTAAAACTAGGGTTTTGAGTGAGAGCGTTGTTTTTTTACATAGTATGAAATGGAATGGATTATGAAGTAGGAACAAAATTTGGCATCATCAAATGAGTATAAAGCGCATCTTTTCGAGTAGGATTTCATGATTTGGAAGTTGAAAATGGAGTAATTGATGTTAGTTGGCAAGAAAGGGAGTGGTGGAAGTATTTGGTAGACAAGACGTGCAAGGTTGATCTAAAAGAGGCTATCATTCAGGGCACGCTGTTCACCTGGACCCATTTTTGCAAGAGAATTAGGAGTTGGAAACTGATCGTTGTCGTTTGTTGGTGGAGATTCTAGAGTGGAAGGGGCATTATGACGAATAAATAGGTTTTGTGGTGCAGCTTTTAGTGAAGTATGAGAATTATGTCAATCCTGAAGCATTACTATACTTGCTTATCATAAGGATGGTGCCCCATCATTAGGAGATAGGGGGGATCTTTGAGGAATGTAGAAGATATAAAAGGAGAGCTGAAAATATTGTTCTCGAACAACATCATCTTATTGTACTGTCGTAGTAGGTGGGATAGCTTGTAGCTAGAGAGATAGCTTGTTGTTTACTAATATAATAGGTCTATTCATTATGTGATCGTGTTGGGTGTGATGTACTCTACTGATGTGTCCATTTTATACCGTATTTTGGGACATTTTGGGTTCACTTTTATACACTTTTGTGCTCTTGATGTGGCATTTTTCCTTGAAATTCTCTAAGATGAGTTAAGGGCGACTTTGCGTTTATATTACTTTTTTGGAGGATTTTGTGTGACAAGGAAAATGTTGGAAGACTTTGAAAACTTTGAAGACTATCTTTGAAAATTTGAAGACCTTCTTTTGAGCTTTGAAGACTAGAAGGATTAAAGAAAAGTGATGTGAAGAGGAGGACTTGAGACAAGAAGAAGAAAGGAATCAAGATGCTGTATTTAGGCTTGATCGAGACTCGCGAGGAATGCGTCGCGAGTCATGACGGGTGGCCAGAAATCTTTTCTTCTTTTTGCACTATAAATACCAAACCGTATCCCCCTCTTTTCACTCTCTTCTTCCTCCTGCACGATTCTAGGCTTAAAACCCTAAGTTTCTTCTTCTTCTTTTCTTAGTTTTTGTAGGTTAGGTATGTGTTTTCATTATCTGGGCTAGTAATCTCCTTGTGAGCAATGGATTGAAGGTTCCTTATCCACGTCCTGAGAATCATTTCTATCTATTTAATGCTTTCTCTATTGTGCATTTATGGAGATTTGATGTTGGTTGTTAATGTCATTTATTTGATTGGAAGTTTAAGTATATGAATTTCTTGTATGATAGTTTTTTAGGGTTGGGAGAAAGCACCTAATTTTCCCTCTTTTAACATGTAATCTAAGAGTATGAGTTAGAGCTTCTAATTAGTTTATGCTTTGATAATTGCTAGATGAATGTGATGATGTCGAACTCTTTGTCATGTTTGTTTTATGTAGCAAATAGGAGAGGCGTATGAATGTTGAACGTTCTTGACTAATCTTGTGTAAATGCATGAATTGATTCAATGCTTAGACTCGGTGTAGTTTTTATAAGTGTTACCAAGCTTGTTGGTTCTTCGTACTTAATGCCACTAATGAGATACTTTTAGGCAATGATCTTCTAGAGGAGTCATTAGTGAGGTTTAGCAAGAGATGCCGAATTCACTTTTGTAAACTACTAACACACAAGGATAGAAGATTTATCTTCACAGCAAGGAGTTAAAGTAGTGAATAAGTCATGGATTCAAGGATATATAAGAGGTTCAGAAGCATAATCAATCACCCCCAAGGCTTTGTCATTTGTAGTTTTATCCTTTTTATTAGTTTGTTGCATGATTAGCATAGTTACTTATCTTTGCTTGTTGTATTGTCTTCAAATTCATAACTTAGAAAAACCAACCAAAAAACTATTTAATTTCTTTATATATATATATATGTATATGTCTATATCTAGTGTAATATTCACCTTTATTTGTGAAAACCCTTAGAAAAATCTCTCTTCTTTGTGGACGACCGATTTTCCACTATATACTTAATTGTATTTAGTAAGAATTTAGGGCTTATAAATTGTAACTTTGAGAGGTACGGCGATGACCTCCTAAATTTGGTGCCGTTGCTAGGGAAGAGGCATGTATTTTTAAGTGTTTGGGCATATTATGTGTGAGTATGTGCTTATTGTTTTTATTTTCCTTTTCTTTTTGTCTATTTTTGTTCGGAGTAGGTATTGCTTGAGTTCTTGGTGAATTTTATTTTTATTCAGAATCCTTGCAATATCATTCTAACTTTTTTTAAAAAAAGTTTGGAACATCTCACCTTGAGGGAACTCATGATGAGAGGAGATGCTCAACGAGAAAGGTTTTGTAGGATTTGTCATTCCCACCATCCTACCAAGTCTTGGTGTATGTTGAGGGATAGGTACTACGAGGATGAAAGAACTGTTGGTTTTCAAAACCAAGGGAATAATGAAGAGTGCTATCATGGGGATAGAGTTGATGGTTTTCAAGGGCAAGAAGCTCAAGAATTGTATCCGTACAATGATTTTTACAATCCGGAGTGGAGTGGTAATTTGGATTTGTGGTATGAGAATGAGCCGGAAAACCAACCCTACAAGCAATATAGTTATACCCCACCACCTGACACCATATCCCAAAACCAAGCCAAAGAAGAAAGTCCAAGATTGACAAACCCAAAAATTATGGATGCAATAGTAAACTTAACCAAGTTGGGAAAGATTAATGAGGAAGCAGAAACTCGAACCTCCTCAAGCCTCAAGGCTTTGGAGAGGCATGTGAGCAACATGATGGAAGTGGTGATCCTAATGGAAGCTCGTTATCCCATAGATACACCATCCCAAGTCAAACTCAGAGATACAGTGAGTGAGGTCACCTTGACGAATGAGTTCGAGTTCAAAGGGGATGAGGAGTCGGTTGTTGAATACAAAGAAATTTAGGAAGAGGTGATTGTGCTACATTCATTTCCATCATTACCCCACCCCCCCCCCACCAAGTGAACCGACTCCACCATTTTCGGAAGTTTTGTAGGAGATAATAGAAGAGCAAAAAGACTATACCAAGTCTTCTAACCACCCCAACTCAACCTCCACAAAACTTTCCTTTTGTACTCCCACATCTCTACTTTTAGATGCTCATGGTGAAGGGTTTCTAACCTTCACCATATGGATAGCATTAGGGTCATGGCGATGACCTTAAACATACGAAGCTAAGTCATGCAGACGACGTAACTATATTCGGCTTTTATTTTAGTTTTTGTCATTATTTTTTAGTTATTTTATCCTGTTCTTTTCACGGTATGTTTTCCATGATTTTCTAGCAAGATGAAGTTCATTTACGTTGGAGAAGATGAAGGTATGGTAGCCATGATAAATGGAAGAAATCTTGGAAAGTTGTTAAGAAAATTCTTCTCAGTGCTGGGAAACTCTGTTTGCCGCGAGGCACCACAGAGATGTCACGCAAAATGACAAACATGGGAATTTTCATCTCCCAGATCCTGTGAATCGCAAGTCGCGATAAGGGGTTCGCGATTCGTGACCAAAATCAGAAGTGTTTGAGAAAAATGTGAACTCCCAGTTGTATGATATCGTGAGTCTCTAAGATACTGTCGTGAGTCGAGACAGTGCCTCATGAGTTGCGACATGTCTGTCGCAATCACGATAAGAATTAGTATCTTTTTCTACAAATTTCAACTCTCAAGACCAATTCTTTACGAGTCGCGGTGGTCCTGTCGTGAGTAGAGATGGCTTTCCAACTGCTTTGACCTAGCCATCGCACGTTGTGGGTGAGTCGCAACGCTGACCCAGAATACTGCATCATTCTTTCTTCTTCTCTGACAACTACTCCTAAGAACCACCACGCCTCAACTCATTTCTCCACCATCTTGCATATATTGATATATGAACATTTTTGCATCTTTATAGTACCTTTGTTGATTGTAGTGTGCTGACTACATCATTGTGACTATGATTGCTAATATTTGTCGATATATGTTAGATATTTTTATTGGATGATTTCATAGTGGCGATTGCATGATGCAATGGTTGTTCTTTGGGAATGTTATGGTTATTAACTTTTGATGCTACACCTAACATTTCAAATCCATATGTACTTGTGAGTTTGGTGTTGTTCTTTGTGATGTTAGTTCTAGATCAGATGGTGCCAAGGAGCAACAAGTTGCTTGAGGGGTTAGTTCCTCTACAGCACCTCTACCTCTCCCTCCGATTTCGGAATCAAATTCAGATGGATACATGGGATTGCGCCGTACAACCGGTAACTATGTGGAGAAATGAGAGTCACTTTACCTGTTTCCTTGAGTTTTATCATTCTTGCTTTATATGTTTACATTGAGGGCAATGTAATGTTTTAAGTGCGGGGAGGGGTTAAAGGACTTACATGCATGTATGCTTGATCTTGAAAGATTTTTTCTACTTTTGATGGGAAAGACATGGGAAAATGAAAAAAATAGAAATAAAAAAAAGGTTAAAAAGAAAATCCGCTTAGTTGTAAACCAAAGAGGGAAATTTAGGCAACATTGAAGGCCCATATAGGGAGAAAACCCAAAAGGGCGGCCTAGGTAAAAATGAGAGGCTAAATGTGGGCGAGATGTGAGCCTAAGAAATATGATATGTGGCTAGGATGAAACCCGGAAAGGACTCCTAGGAAAAATGAAATAAAGAGAGAAATTATTTTGTTAAAAGTCTACTCATTTTCCGGCTATGGAGTTATAAGGTTGCGGTTGATATATGGATGGATCAGGTAACCTAACATCTTCAGAGTTCTTGGGATTTGAAAAGTTAGCAAGGGAAAATGAAGTAGGGTTAGAAATTCTTGATTATTTGTGTACTTCGTTCTGGTTGATATATTGGTATGAAGTAAAGTACGTGCTTGAACTTCTCATATGGTTTGAACTTCATTTTATGTCATTGGATATTGGGACTATCAATTCGGAACTTTGAAATGTTTGTATCGGTATGAATGAATTGATAGGTGGTAGGTTTTGTTAGATTTAGGGATTGAGGTTGTGTGAAGAAAATTATCATTTGATCTTTAATTTTTGGACTTGCGATATTCAGAGATTTTGTGAGATTTTGATCTGGCAGAATATTAGTATTAGGGAATGGACATGTGAAATTTTTTTTGGTCTTGAATCTTTTCTTACGCGAGGATGAGTAAGGTTCAAGTGTGGGGATATTTGATGTGTCCATTTTATACAGTTATTTTGCAACCTTTTGGATTCACTTTTGTACATTTTTTTTGCTCTATGTGTGGTATTTTTCCTTGAAATTAAAATATATTTAAGAGTGGCTTTGCGCTTTTATACTTTTCTAGAGGATTTTGTGTAACAAGGGAATTGTTGGAAGACTTTGAAGACTACCTTTGATGATTTGAAAACTTACATGTGAGAATATTTTGATACTATCAGTGAAGAAGGTCATTCACAAGAATGGTAGAAGAAGAAAGGCCACTTACAAAGTGGTAGAAGATAAAGTGAAGAACCAGCCTGCAATGGTGGCACCATTGGATTCGTCTTCTCGAGTGCTATAAAAATGACTACAAGAACTCCCAAAATGGATCAACGGTTCACCTAGAGGAAGCAAAAAAAAAGAGTTGAGAGCTGGATTGCACTCTGTGGCGAGTCGCGACAGACGACCAGAAACATGCTTTTTACTCCCCTTTTTCTTGTACTATAAATAACACTTCATCCACTCATTCCTTATCTTTCTTGGCCCCAACTTGGGGGTTTCAAAACCCTAGTTTTTCAGCTTCTCCTTGACTTTCTTCTTGTTTTTTTGTAGATTTTTGTTCTATGTTAAGGGTTTTGATTATCTAGGTTAGTAATCTCCTTGGGAGAAATGGATTGAAACTTCCTTATCTATGTATTGAGAATCATTTCTATCTATTTAATGCTTTCTCTACTATGTATTTATTGTGCTTGAATTTGGTTGTTGAATCCATTAATGGTGTTAGAAGTTTAAGTATATGAATTGCTTGTATGATTATGTGTTAGGGTTTGGAGAAATTAGCTACTTCTCCTTTACTTTGATATGAAATCCAAGAGCATGATTTAGAGCT
>JAULKJ010068084.1:0-16204 GCA_032355405.1 Rubia balearica | reverse complement strand
AAATTTTATAACTACTACATGTTTCATAATAAAACTTTAATATTGCAACTAAGACCTTTTACCTTTTATTATTCTAAACCCCGTCTTTCCATAAGTTTATGGAAAGACGGTCTTTCCCAAAACTTTGTCTATAAAGTATATTAGAAAATAAAAGGAGAAAAATGAGATGGTTGGATAGACAGCTTTTGTTTCCCTTCTAACGGGCAATGTTGCCAATTATGACAATATATAAAATGGACTGTCTTTATTTCTTCACCAAAAGGCAAACACAAATACTTAATACTTTCACACTGTCTATTCTACTACAAATTATTTTATATTAGGATGTCCAATCGAATTATTATTTTTAAATAAAAATATAATTCGTTGTCTCGTGTAGCATATTGTTTGTTTAGTTTCATTCATTGGTAAAACACTGCTGCTGAGTAAAGTTAATGTAACACTTTGAAAATGTTGATTTACGTGATAATAATACTAAATTGAACATATTGCAACACTTTTATAAGAATTACCTTGAGTGATGTTACATTAGATATAACGCACTCTTTAAGATTTAGGTAATATTTTTTCAAAGATTTGAGTAACACTTTATAAGGTATTGTAACATTTTAATAAGTGTTGCTAGAAAGTGTTACGATAGATCAAATTTGCATAGTGAAATGTGTTACAAAGTGTGGGATGTTGTCCCAATAAGTTTTTTGTCATGTTAAACTAATTGATGATTTTCAACTGGTCTAGTTATTTCATCAATGATTAATCCGAATTCAGATAAATCTTTCTCGTGGTTTTTAACAGCATTTATGAACTCTCACCATAAACTTATTTCATTATTCATTTAAATACAACCATTTTGGAAAGTCTTCTGTTAGATTGAGTAGTGGTTAGATCTATATCATAAAAAACTTCATTTCAATAACTTTTATGATCAAATTATAATTATTTATACATTGTAATACATTTGAAATGTTATTCAAAGTTATAGGAAGCTTGTTACAGTAAACAAAAATAAACATCAAATCATCACATTAGTTACATCAATTATAAAATAACTTAGCCTTTGAATAATAATTTAATGTCATATTTAGATCATAATTTATCCAAATACTATCTTTCACAAAATGATATCTAACCTTATTTATGTTATAATGAAAAACTGAATTTTAAACTAATTAAAAAATTATTTGCCAATTTTTTTCATTTAATTGAACTAGAATTTAAAATCAGGTTAAAAATTTATGAGTTAAGTGCTAAAATAACCTCATATTTTGATTGCAAGTGCCAATCTAATCCTGTAAAATCTGAAAGTGTAATTGTAACCTTATTATTTGGTCGAAAGTGTCAATCTAATCTTGATAACCTGAATTTGACTGGAATTATGCAATTCAACTATTATACACCTATTTTAAAGAATTAAAAATTGATTTTTTTTGAAAAGACTATAGTACCCTCGACTATTCACAAAACCTAACATTTCCCACTATCCTCTCCTCCGCGATTTGGCGACCTCGGCAATTTCGAGGGGAAAAATATAAACAGAGTGGCACTTGCGAGATAAGTGGTGGGTCTTTTCGGAAACATACGTGATAAATTGAGAGAAATTTTCAATAAAAAATATATAGCCCCCATAAGATTTGCTAAAACTTCAACAGGGCATGTCTCAGTTTGATTGGTCCTTTCTTTAAATGTTAAAAAAGTGGCTTTCACAACCTGAAAGTTAATCTAAAAGTGGCTATCCCCAACTAGCTGCCACCTCACTTAATGGAACTTTGTCTTGAGAATATATCCACTTATATTTTATTGACAGAACCAATAAAAAGAGAAATCCAAAAACATACTCATCCGTACCACTATTAACTTCCGAATTACTTTTTCACGATCTTCAATAACCATGTTTGACCGTAAATATTTCTAGGTTTATATAATAATGTCGCATAAAAAAGTAATATTTAGAAAATAGATGTTAAGACAAATCTAACGATATGTCACATGAATCATGATATATTTATTGTTTATATATTAATTTATATTTAGGGTCAAAGTTTGTAAAGTTTGACTCTGAAAAAGCAAATAGGAAGTTTAAAATGGGACAGAGGGAGTATTGTAATAAAAAGACAATCCTTAATAACAAATTGGAAAAAAATACACTTTAGTAACCCTCCATTACTCTGGTAATTGCTGATATTACTCCTATAAGTAATAAAAAGACAATCCTTAATAACAAATTGGAAAAAAATACACTTGAGTAACCCTCCATTACTCTGGTAATTGCTGATATTACTCCTATAATTTTAAAAGTGCAGATATATTTATGATCAACATTAACTTTTAAAATTATAATGTCACGGACAATCGACGTTGACAAAAACTATTCCGACATGGAATTGATTTGTGAAAATAAAGTTATCTTTGTTAGTGCTTACCAACACTAGGACGTAGAAAAAGTGTGTGCCATGACTGATTTTTAAATAAGCTCATCCCCATCAGTTTTTATTTGAAACAAATAGTCGGATCCTTCTCATTAAGATATAGAAATGGATAACAATTTTGGTGATAAACTAGTACTACTGCTAGTCTATCTTCTATTAGAGCATGTACAATGGGAGGACCACTCCCAAACCACTCAAATCGTTTCAGCTAATTAAATAATCAATCTCTCTCCCCCACATCAGCAATTCAAACCACAACTAAAACACTCCACTTTTTTCTCCACAATGGTGAAAACCACTCCCAAACTACTCCATAGATCCCACTTGATTCTCTCTATCCTACTCATTAATTCTACCTTTAATAATTAATTTAAATAAATTTACCTAACAAAATAAATTTAAATGTGAAATTTAATAATACACCTATAATTATTGAATTTTATTTTATTTTTTCAAATTTCGTTTCCGAAATTAATTTCAATTTGTAAAATTTATTTTATGAATCATAATTAAACAAAAGAAACACACATTTTTTTTAAAGAATATAATTTTAATTTTTAAAACATCCAAATTTTAATTTCAAAATTTTAACAATAATCGAAATTTAATCTGAAAATTTTCAAATCTTTTTCAGATTTTCTAAAAAATTGCATGAAAAAAGGTGCATGAAACCGGCAATGGAAAAAAATGGCATCAAAATGGCATGGAAAAAAAGTGCATGAAACCGGCAATGGAAAAAAAATGGCATCAAAATTGCATGGAAAAATGGCATGACAAGAATGTCAGGCGCCAAAACCGAGCTCCCCACGTGATTTTGTGCAGAAAATTTAATTGGGACTGGTTTCCATTTATAACCCGGGCCAGCAGGTTTTATTTATTCAGCCCCTATTCAGTCCCTCACTGTGGGAATTAATTGTCCCTATTTAATTCTCATTTTTAATTTAACCCACTCTAAAACCCCCACTTCACAGGCTCTTATAACATCAATTAAAGCAGGTTACAACATTAAAAGGAGGATAAAATTTAGACATACGATCAGGAAAATTAGGATCTAGAAAACAAAAGGATAAAATTAAAGCAAGCGAAGTGCAAAAAATGTAATGGGATAGAAAAAGGTAACAGGTAAGTGGAATCATGAGATTAAACAAAAAGAAAAAGGCAACAGATGGGGGATTTGCATACGCTGCATGCATCATTCAGGCATCTTCTACCATATAACTTGTCAGGGCACATCTTGGTCTTATAATTGAAGTCGGCCATTTTGGAACCTGTGTTTCAACGCTCAAAGATTTTTCGATTGTGATTTCAGAACTAGTTTCTCGTTTGAGTCATTTCATACAGGCTCTCGTCGTTTATATAGAGGCAGGTACACTCACAGCTTTAGAAATACTATAAGTAATACAACCCGGTATGTTCAAAGCTTTGAATTAATTTGGACCAGTTGCATCAAATACATCTCACGCCTTATGGCTGTGTTTCCTTTTTTGTTTTTTTAGTTTCCAATGTTTTAATTTTATTCCTCTAATTAATTCATTATTTTGTGTTCATTAATACTTCATTTGTGTTAATCTCTATGCACTCTCTTAGCGCATGTTCTCTGAAGTTTATCTGCACATTAGTTTAGTTCAAATCAGTTCAATTCAGTACAACGTAAATTTAATTTGATGCAGTTTAATTTAGTTCAGTCATACATTACTATTTTTCAACACACTTATTTTTAGTTCGATTAAGTTCAGTTCAAATCAGATCATATGAAATCAAATCAAATCAAATCAAATCAGTTCATATACGCTCCAGAGAATAGGGCTTTAGTAAGAGAATAAATAAATTCTTGCCACAGTAATATAAAATCTTGAGTTTAATTATAAGCTACACTTTTGACACTTTTTGGTGATATTTTACTATTTTAGTTTTCAAAATAGAGTCCGTTTCTTGAAAAACTGTTTTCCATAAAGTATGGAAAAATCAAGGTTTAAACTCCAAATTAGAAGAAATGAAGATAAATTTATCGGGTTGCATTGATCGGGTCATAAATTTATAGTTACTGCATATTGCATAATAAATTTTCAGTATTGCGACTAAAACCTTTTACCTTTCTATTATTCTAATTAAACTCCGTTTTTCAATAACCCTATGAAAAGACAGTCTTTCCCAAGACTTTGCCTTCAAAATAAACTTAAACTTTCATTTTAATTGATGTGTTAGTTTTTCAACGTGCCATTTTTAACATTGATATTGATGTTTTTTCTCCGATTATTAAATTCTTATATAATATATGCCTTGACATTACAATAGTGTATATTTTTTTATGAGAAGGTCTCCTGTGAGGCAGAATAAACTTTAGGCAGGGGCGTTCATGCAATTCTAACTATATTCTAACTCCAGGGACCTATCTCTAATAATTTTACAGGGATCTATCTCTAATTATTTTACAGGGACCTATGGCTAATATTTTTCAGGGTTTTTTGTCCAATTTTTTCCATCCTTTTCCCGCCCGCTGTAATCTGCAAAAAAATTTAAAAAATTCATTAAAAATATTTTAAAAAATGTTTAAAAATGCATAAAATCATCGAACTGAAAATTATAAGCATCAGCAAAAAGTATCAGAACATCAATGAAAAATCATAAAACATCAACAAAAAAACTGCAGCAAAAAATATATAAAATAAAAATCAATAAAAATTTTAAAAAACGTCGACTACAACAAACAAAACATTAATTAAAAATCATAATTTCTTTAAAAAATCAACAAATTTCATTTTTTTAAAAACTACATAAATCAACCAATATCAACCAAAAGCTAAAATGATCAATTCCCATCACATAAACTTCACCCACAAAATAAAAAAAACGTCAGCATAAGGAAACGAACATTACAAAAAACAACCTATATCACCTAAAACTACAAACATCAACTCGCATCACCTAAAAAATGAAAAATATCAACATGAGAGAAAAAAATAAAATTTATCAACCCATGTTACCCAAAAAACTACAAAACATCGACTCATATCAACTAAAACTCACCCGGAAAATGAAAAAAATCAACATGAGAAAAAAAAACATCAAAAAATAAACCACGGTTCCTCAATTTTATAAAATATTCACTCAAAAAAATCATAAAACATCAACAATTATTTTTATTAAAAAACTGCAAATATCAACATATATCACCAAAAAGCTAAAAACATCAACTCCTAACACCCGGATCTCATTCGGAAAATGAAAAACATCAACATAAGAAAAATGACACTACAAACATCAACTCCTATTACCAAAATCTCAGTAGGAAAATGAAAAACATCAACATGAAAAAATTAAAAAGACTGCAAATATCAATCCATATCAACTAAAAAAACTACAAAGCATCAACTCATATCAATAAAACCTCACCCGAATCATGAAAATCATCAACATAAAGAAAAAAACCTATAAACATTAAAAAAAAACTACAGTACCTCAATCATTCAAAAAATGAAAATCATCAACATAAGAAAAAAGACTATACCTCACCAGAATAATGAAAACACATCAACATGAGAAGAAAAAAAACTACAAACCTCAACATCATAAATTCTTCAAAAATAAATCCTTATGGGATTTGAACCCAGGTCAACAACCTCTAGACTTCAAACCACTACACCAAAGAACATTTACTCGAACTCAGGCCTACAACATCAGGAGACAAAGTACTAACCACTACACCAAACAACTTTTTATTGATTATGAACTCAGTAAAAAAATATTAAACTTTAAAAAATCTTTGGAAAAAATAAAACACAAGATTAAACCTCACCTCCATGTGAAAAACCTTATCCCGTCACTGTTAAATGCTGTCGCCGACGTCCGCTGTCGCCTCAGGCCTCGCGTAAGTCACACACGTCTTCTTCTTCCAGATGGTTTTTGGGCTGAGGAATGCGGGGGCCACTTACCAAAGGGTGGTGGATACGATTTTCCAGGAATAGGTGGAAAAGAACCTGGAAGTGTATATCGATGAAATGGTAATAAAGATTATAGGGTACGACAACTTCGTTGAGGATGTGGCCCAGACATTGAAGAGGTTTCGGGAGACAGGCATAAAGCTGAACCCAACCAAATGCCAGTTTGGCATTGGAGCAGGCAAGTTCTTGGGGCACATGGTGTCAAATGAGGGCTTACAGGAAAATACAAAAAAATTGAAAACTATTCGGGAATTGAAGTCCCCAAAGATAGCAAAGGAGACCCAAAGTCTGAATGGGAAGCTGGCAGCCATGAACCGTTTCTTATCCAGAGCAGCAGAAAGGGAAGTTCCTTTCTTTAAAATGTTAAAGGGGTGCATCGATAAGAAAGGAGCATTACGGTGGGGAGAACGGGTGGAAAAGGCCTTTGAGGCCCTGAAGAAACACCTAAAGGAGCTACCGGTACAAACCAGCCCATAGCCAGGAGAAACTTTATACTTGTATATAGTCGCCAGTGATGAAGCAATCAGTGCTGCCCTAGTCAAAGAAGATGATAAAGTTCAAAGACCAATATACTACGTAAGCAAAGCCTTGCAGGGAGCAGAGAATGGTTATGCAGGACTGGAGAAGCTAGCTTTGGCATTGGTACATGCAGCCAGAAGATTGCGCTAATACTTTCAGGCACACCTGATAGTGGTTTTGAAAAATCACCCGCTGAAATCAAAACTTAACAGACCAGAAGCGTCAGGAAGGTTAGTAAAGTGGGCACTAGAATTAGGGGAGCACACGATCGAGTACTCCTCCAGAAGATAGTAAAAGGCCAAGTGATGGTAAACTTCTTAGCGGATATGCCTAAAGAAGAGGAGGCAAGACATGCATATCAGTATGTGCCAGCAAAGGGAACCTGTTTAACAGGTCTACATGTCTGGAGCGTGCATGTGGATGAGGCTTCAGGAGTAGAAGGAGTGGGAGTGGGCCTGGTGTTTTCTGACCCTTAAGGGATAGAAATCACCTACGCACTTCGATTTAAGTTTTCCGACTTGAACAACGAGGCCGAATATGAAGCAATGATAGCAGGAATGGAGATAGCCTTGAAGATGTAAGCGAAGAAGCTGCAGGTATATGGAGACTCAATGTTAATGTAAAATCAGTACAGTGGACAGTACTCAACGAAGGAACCAGCCATGATGAAGTACAAAGACAAAGTTAGGAGTCTAGCAGGGGAGTTTGAAGAATTTGATTTCATGAGAGTAGCCCAGTCACAAAACACTAGAACTGACGTACTCAGCAAGCTAGCCTCATCGGCACATGCCCATATAACTAAATCGGTTCTAGTGGAGGAGTTGCCAGAGAGATCCACTGATAGGAGGATAGTGTCTGTGGTACGCCAGGTAGAAAATTGGATGACACCTTTGAGAGCTTTCCTGGAGGCTGGGTTCTTACCTGCCGATGAGATGGCGGCAAGGACCTTGGAAAGAAATGCTATGCAGTATGCAATGAAGAACGACTTGTTGTATAAACGAGGATTTGTGAAGCCGTGGCACAGATGTGCAGAGCTGGCCCTGGCCGAGACAGTACTAAGGGAATTTCATGAGGGTAGCTATGATAGCCACCAGGGAGCCCGAATGTAAGCAGTAAGGGTTGTTTGGGCCAGATACTACTGGCCAGGAATGAAAGCAGATACGAAGAAATTAGTCGGGGAGTGTCGCAGGTGCCAGGAACACTCCCAGGTACTGAAACTGCCTATGGAGAAAATGACTAGTATCATATCAGCTTGGCCCTTCACTAAGTGGGAAATATACATAGTTGGATCTTTCCCCAAGGCTATGGGAAGAAAGAAATTCTTGATAGTGGCGATAGATTATTTCACCAAATAGGTGGAGGCAGATGCAGTCGCTATCATAACAGGGAAGAAGATTACAAAATTTTTCAGGAGAAACATAGTATGCCGGTTTGGAATCTCACATATGATGGTTAATGATAATGACACATAGTTTTTTGGAGAGCCATTCAATTCCGGTGCAGGGAGCTAAGCATCTGGCAGTAGTTCACATTTTCCCCCATCCCCAAGTAAATGGGTAAACAGAATTAACAAATAGAACCATTATTCAAGGATCGAGGAAGAGTTTGGGAGAAGCTAAGACTGAATAGGAAGAGGAGTTGACAAGTGTGCTGTGGGCATATAGAACCACGCCCCAAATAGCGATCAGAGAATCACCATACAGGCTGTGTTATGGCACAATAACAATCATACCTCCAGAGATAGCCATGGCCAGTATGAGAGTTGCGAGGCCGTTAAAAATGGCATAGAATGATGAAGCCGTTAGGACCATCTTGGAAGAGCTGTAGAATTGCAGGGAGAAAATGGCCCTGAAAGAGGCCTCGTATAAATCATGGATGGAATAGCACTACAGCAGCAGGGTGAGGTTCAGAAGCTTGAAGTAGGGAGAATTGGCTCTCAAAAAAAGAGGTCAACAGAGCACAAGGAGAAAAGAAGTTAGACGCAACCTGGGAAGTCCCCTGTGTGGCTGAAGTGCTAAACAAGGGAGCTTAAAAACTAGAGACGATGGACGGGAAGGGGGTTTCACGTACCTGGAACATGGAGAACCTCAGAAAGTACTATGCATGATAAGGTTCATGGTCCACGACCCTTTCCAAGTATTTAATGTTTACAATTTAATAGTTTGTTGTTATATGTATGCGTGGAGGGAGAAATTCCTAGTGGATCAACTTTTTTTATAAACCCATAAAGGGTATGATCTGAGGGAATTCTGCATAATACCCCCGCAGGATTTATGTTTTGGGCGTGTGAAATGAGATGTAGATATTAATTAAAAAATCCAAACAATGAACAAAAGCTGAAAGAAGCAAAGACCCCAAGGGGTGCCCAACAACTATGGAGTTGTTGAAATCAATAAGAAAATAGGAACGAGACAAAGGAGGTTATTTTTGAAAAAAAACATTTCTGACTTCGCGCAGTAGTAAAAATGCCAGCCAGCTCAAAGGGGTTGATGAAAAGAACTCCATGCCTAGTGCAGGCAGGAAGCTGTTATCCAACTTTCAAGAAAATGTTGATGAGAGTTTGGGGCAAAGGCTACAAACTCGTAAGAATAGAAAGGCGAAAGCATGAAACAAAAAGGGAAAACACCTTAGTTGGAAGAGACCGTAAACGACGAGGAAAAACACCTCAATCGAAGAAGGCCAAGAACAACAAATAGAAGCATGTCTCAGCGAGAAACAAAATAAGACAAAAAAGATGCCGCAAGAGCAAATAGATTAAGCAAGATAAAAGGAAGGAAGTACCCTCCATGAGTAGCCAACAAAATAGAAGGAAAAAGGCACCCATGAAAACAATAATCGCCCCTTATGGGGACTTACAGAACACCAAATAAAGTTAAAATGAAATTGTTTGTTTAAACACCATCATCATAAAAAGAAATTCAAGCAGCTAGACCACATCCTGGAGCTTGCTTGTCATCATCATCCTAGGCTAGGCCGTACCTTCATACTGCTCGCTGTCGCCTCCCGAAGCTAGCTCACCTCTCTACATCTGCCCGTCGGGGGTGCCCACCGGACCACCTTGCCCCACTGGTGGAAGAACCTGCAGTCTGAGCTACATCCAGATTTGGTTTCCAACCCTCAAGCTCTGCAGTAGTCATCCCAAGGTCGAGTAGAGAGAAATACTTAGAAAAGCTGTGCTCCCTGAAGGGAACAGAAACCTCTCTGAGCTTGGCTTCAAACTCCTCAGGATCTTTCAAGTGGTATCCAAGTTGAAGGCTTTGAACAGGGCAGCCACGAGGAGTTCAAATGCACGTTGACTCTGCACCACCTTTATATATACGCTGAGCAAGCCATGGGTGATACCCATTTGTGGAACTCCCGATAGGCCTTGTTCTCCTTCTCAAGTTTTTTCACGGCCAGCTGCAAAGAGCCTGAGACTTTCCGTTCCAGCACCAAATTTCCCTCAAAAGTGATGAACCTATCCCTGAAGTGATTCATATCAGAGATGGTCCCTTGAAGAGACTTCTCATCCTATTCCACCCGATACTGAGCGTCGGCCAGACCACAGGTAATTTCCTCTATCTCCAGTTGGATGGAAAAGGCAGCACACAAGTGCTACAAGGAGGTCAAACAAAGAGTAAAAAGAACTACCGATATGATAAAAAATAGAGAGAATGAAAATAATAATAAACAAGCAAGGAGAAGTTTAAACTCGAGGCCAGCGAAGACGTGGTGATCAGCTACATCAGCAAAGGAAGCGACGTTGAGGGCTCGGTCCTGGAACCAAGCATTGAAATGGCCCAAAGGGACGATAGGTGCCAGGAAATTAGAACGAGTGAGGGGACCGTGGACAACCTCTAATTCAGAGATGGCTCGGGAACTGGATGCCCAGTTGACAGGAACACGTGGCCGAGGGCCAGGAGCAAGCAGAGTAGGGACAACAGGGGTAAATCTCATCGTCAGGGACCACATTAGCAGATCGCATTGTTGTTCGCCTGCGCTTGCACTCCAACTACCCCACGTCCCCAGGATAAACAAACGTAGAGATGGGCTAGAGGTGTCAGCCACAGTGATGACGGGTTCAGGGCGGTTCACCTTTCCTTCTTGCTCTTCATCCTGGTGTGTGACACGAATGGAACCGCCATGGTGGGAAAGGCAAGATAAATCTCCGATCAAGCTTGCAATAGACATACCTGAAGATAAGGGAAAACAGGTGTTCAAAAATCCATATACTGCACAAGCAAGAACGCCATAGCAAGGGAATATAAATAAAATAGACAGACATGCGAGGAGGCAAAAGTTGGAGCCCTATACCCATGAGATCGTTGGCCCAGAGGAACAACCCTGACCTGCAAGAAAGGAAGCCCCACAGCTTGCAGGACAGATCCCCGCAAGACGAAGCCTACCTTCACGGACAAGCCCTCCCGGACGGAGATGAACTGAGTATTCGCAGACACCTCCGCCACATTGGGATAAGCAGCCCGTGTTTTAGGAGGGCGGCCGGAAAGGAACCCTCGTGGATTTTTTTACCCCATTGCATACTTCTTATCCACATACACAAAGTGATGTTTCCATTTGACGAGGGTAGGGAAACCAACCAGGATTTTAAACCCGTTAGGGCAAAATTTTAAGTAAAACTAATCAGGAGGCATTTTAGGAGGAGCACAGAAAACCCTAAAGAGGGGAATGTTCGGGGTTAAACCTGAAGCAAGATAGAGGATTTCAAAGGCTAACAAGAGGCTCAGAGAGTTTATAGGCAGGTT
This sequence comes from Rubia balearica, assembly GCA_032355405.1. Taxonomy (NCBI): domain Eukaryota; kingdom Viridiplantae; phylum Streptophyta; class Magnoliopsida; order Gentianales; family Rubiaceae; genus Rubia; species Rubia balearica. The sequence goes on along the minus strand of JAULKJ010068084.1, from coordinate 4,576 downwards.
GGTAAGGCACAATCATAATACCCAGGACAACTTGACAAAACTGGGACAGAGGAAATCGGAAACCAACATTTTCGATAGTTTCCTGGTAAACGGAGACCGTGTTCGGAGGGATGTTAATCACCGTCTCCCCTGAACCAGGAAGAATAATACGATTTCCAAGATTTTCATAATCGTTGCCCCGAACGGCTAGCACCATCTCATAGAGGCGGCGAATGTAGTGACACTCACTGGCCGTCACATCACAATACGACCGGGACATGGAAGGACCCATAGTAGACACCATCTTTATGTAGGGAAAATAAAATGAAGGAGAAGAGAGGAACGTGGGGCAGACTCTGGAAGGAATTGTGAGAATCGAAAAAGAACAAGGCGAGAACGAAGGAAGAATACAAAGAGAACGATTGGCAAAAGTGGGATTTAATGTTGAGTTTAGCACATTTAAACATAAGGAAGGGTCTCGAGGTGACGATAAATTTCATCTGCCTCGAGAAAGGCAAGAAAAAGTCAAGTGGATATGATGCGATCTCAGAGAGAGAAAATGTGGCAGCCATCGGAACGTTTAGCGTAAAGGCTCGAATAACGAAGTGACAAAGATTGAAAAGGTACAACTTTTCAAATAATTTTGACAACTATTTTCCCACAAAGACCGAGGCAACAAGTAGCAGGACCCAGGAGAAGAGACAGTCGAATCGTCCTAGATTTCACCTAGCCCATCTCCCTGCTGCAGTACTAGCAGGAACTCAGGCTGGGGGACTTAATAAGGTTTGGCCTTGTCAGCCCCCATTAGGCCCAAATTCGTAAAAACAATAAGACCCTATATCAACCCGCAAGTGGCCAACGGATACAGGTTACATCAACCACCAAACCCATATAACAAGAAATGAGCCACATTTTTGGAGGCATGTTCACTTATTCTCACGAGATTCACCTAACACAAACCCTAAGAAAGCTCTTTCTGACAAGATCGTCGGGACAGATCCGGTTATCCACCGACCTGTCTAACTTAGTGTTGAGCTGTTTTACATATCTCGGAGAAAGCTTGGGCTCGAACATGTTTTCAGCCCAAGTTAGCAATTTTGAGGACTCAACACTAAGTATCAGAGAGGATAACGGTTCTACGGTGTTTGGATCACGTTGTACTGTAAAGTGTTGTCGGTGAGTCAGGTTATTTAGAAATGCAAAATTAAATAAGAGTGTATATAAAATAATTTTACTAATTAATGAGAATCAATAATTGCGTCTTAATATGGTATCAAATTAGTTTAATATTATTTATACAAAGAGAATTAACGTCGAGTAAATTGGGTCTGATTTTGTGGTAATTCACACTTTTTATAAATGAGAGGTCCAGAGTTTTGTGAATATTAGAACAATTTCTGGTTAGGGATTACTCAGTATTGTGGGACCATGTCGGTGGTCCCCGTTGTGGTTTCCCAACTTGCAGGTGGTCGATGAAGGAGAGATCGTGGTGGTTCCGGCTTTGGTGGTGGCGATCGTTGGTGTGGAGCATTTGTGTGTTCTCAAGAGGGTATTTCTAGCTATTCAAATCAATGGAATTTCAGTATCCAATGAGTTTCAATAGTTTTAATGGTGGTGCCTCCTAATTTTTCAAAAACGGTTGCTATCTGTATTGGTTTGAATTATTATTGTCATCAAAATTATTGCTTTTATTTATTTGCAAAATTTCTCTACAAAAATTCTTTTGTCTAATATAAGTGGTAGCATTTGTACTTTAATTTCTTCCAAAAGTACGTTACTTTTATCATGTTATTTTTTTGCAACTGTAAGTGCCAAATATATGTGTAAAAATAGAAGACAGCCAGGTTTGTTGCATGTCTGCTTATGTGACTAATACTTTTTTTTTACAACTATGTCACTAATCCTAAGTCTCGCAAATATTTCAACTTAGGCTACTATTATGTGCATGGCTGTCACTATCCTAAACCTTCTTATCAAAATCTGTATTAAGGAGAACTACAAAAAATTTAATCTCTTATGAGAGTAATTATGTAAAAATTCCTGAATTCGCTCATACTTACAAGTTTATCACAGATAAAAGACAGAGTTTTGGGAAAAACCGTCTTTCCATAGGCATGTGGTAAGATAAAATTGAATTAGAATTATAAAAAGATAAAAGGTTTTAGTTAAAATATAAAAATTTTATCATGCAGCTTGCAGTAGTTATAAGTTTATGGCACGATTAATGCATCTCAAAAAAATATTTTAATTTCTTCTAATTTACAATTTAAACCTTAATTTTTTTATTATGGAAAGATCGTCTTTCAAGAGATGGACATAGGAATTAAATATTATCTGTGTTGTCTTTTAAATAAAACTCTCATGTGGAATAAAAAGAGTAATCCAATTCTACATGAATAAATTAGTTCGAGTCAACAAAATTACATCACCTCACCTTTCTCATTTTTTACTGTTCAACAGAAAAAGGAAGTAACGTCTTTCAATAAGATAAACGTCAAAAATAGTAAAGGAAAAACCGAATGAGTTTATTTTTACGCCTAGTGTGCGATGATACGCGTTTCATTGTGAGGATACGCATCTGAATGTGATAATAAAGAAATATGAGTATAAAAACAATACAATGTTTAAGTATAAATTATTACGACATATAGAAACATGATATTGACGTTGCATATATAAAATATTTAAAAAATTTGGGTTGCATTAATCGGGTCATAAACTTATAACTACTACACGTTGTATAATGTATTTTTAATATTGCAGCTAATTTTTTTATTATCATTCTATAATTCTAATTCAACCCGCATTTCCATATGCGTATGGAAATACGGTCTTTGCCTTAATTTTATTCCTCTAATTATTTAATTATTTTGTATTCATTAATACTTTATTTGTGTTAATCTCTATTCACTCCTGTTCCCTGGAGCTTATCTGCATATCAGTTCAGTTCAGTTCAATTCAACGTAAATTTAATTTGGTGCTATTTAACTAAGTTTAGTTATACATTACTATTTTTTAACACAGTTATTTTTAGTTGGATTCAGTTCAAATCAGTCCAGTTCAAATCAAATTAGATTAGATCAAATCAAATTAGTTCGAATAAGTCCGGAGAATAGGACCTTAGTAAGAGAATAATAAATTCTTGTCACTGTAATATAAAATCTTGAGTTTAATTATAATTAGCTACACTTTTGATACGTTTTGGTGATATTGTACTATTTTAGTTTTCAAAATAGAGTCCGTCGTTTAAACGGTCTTTCACTAAAGTATGGAAAAACCAAGGTTTAAATTGCAAATTAGAAGAAATGAAGATAAAAAATTTGGGCTGCTCTTATGGGGGTCATAAACTTATAACTAGTTGCACAATAAATTTTTATAATTGCAACTGAAAAATTTTACCTTTATTTTATTCTAATTAAACCCCTTATTTCAATTGTCGATTTGGGGATTTAGGGTTTTAGAGAAGAGGAGAAGAGGAGAGTTCTATTCGATGAAGAATGAGGTTTGCAAGTGTTCATCATATTACATAAAGAGAGCTAACATAATGAAAGACCAAAATACCCTTAGCTAAATGGCTAATATAATGCTAACATGTTGAATGTATTAAGAAAAAGGATACTGTCTAATGATCAAAGGTGATACAGAATGCCCTATTCCATGTGAGAATTTAATCAAAGCAAGAACTTAGATTCTAGCCGTCTAATTCTAAAATAGATCTCTTTTAGATTTCGATAGATAAAATTTTATGGTTCACTCACTTACAGATGTCACAAAAATGAGTGTGCTTGCTTTGAACACTTGGTTGCATCCATGTTAAATGATTTTTTACGAAATGAAAGTAATTGTTTCTAAAGAAAAGGGAATGATTCAATTTTATTTTGTTATGTTTGAAAAGTTTCAATAGTGATAGTTTTAATAAATATCACAGTCAGACTGTTCTCCTTGACACAAAGAGAAGGCCTCAAATTCTCCCTTACCCATACGGCCATACAGACTTTTCTAAGTTAGGCACATGGAAATTAACTACGCAAGTAACGTTGCTACATCATAAATGCACCATTGAATTCTCTCTTCGTTCTCATTTGATTAACACGCCATTTATAGTACATACTCCCCCGTCCAGCAGTCATGACATATTTATTTTTTCACGATTTTAAATGATCATGTTTGACCGTCAATATCTCTAGTTACATATACCAATTTCGTATAAAAAAATATTTAAAAAATATATGTTAAAATGAATTCAACAATATTTCACATGATATATATATTATATATATTAATTTATATATAATCAAAATTTATCAAATTTGATTTTGAAAAAGGAAATATGTCATTACTGATGGGCCGAAGGGAGTATAAAATATTAAAGGAATGAACAAAATTATAATAACACACCATTTATAGTACATACAAAATATTAAGAGAAAGACTCATATGAGACATTCTCACCATAACTTATGGTGAGACAAGGTACAAACTGAAATTTTACAAATTACAAAAATTACGCCATGTCATTCTCATCTTTAAATAATTGTACTTAAACCCCCCGTCTCACCATAAAATTAGGTGAGACCGTCTCACCCAAGTCTTTGTA
>JAULKJ010067978.1:0-16205 GCA_032355405.1 Rubia balearica | reverse complement strand
ATCTGCACTAAAAATTATCTGAGGGTTATATTGGCACTTATGTCAAGTAGGTAGGGTTATAAAAGCACTTTTCTCTTCTATTTATTCTCTTAATAAACTAAACCCCCACTCAACATGAATACATTTATACATGGTATCAGAGCAACCTTCTTTCTTTTTTTTCTCCCCAAAAATTCTAAATTTTCATTATTTTTATAAATTTTATTTTCCGTTAATATTATGTTGCTTGTGCCGGTCAGATTCCAGCAACTCCATTCTTCCCGGTTTATGGAAGCGCCTTCCGTTTCTCCGGCTCATTTTCTGTCTAGTACCGCCATCTTTTCCAGGTTCATTCCCGAAGCTCTCCCTTCATTCTGATTCTTCGACAAGTTTTCCAGCGGCCCGACAAGTTTTCCAGCGGCCCGACGGGCTTCTGATCTTCTCGGCGCGGCTCTCGATCTCCGCCGCACTTTCCTTCTTCCCATCCCACCACAACCCACGGCGAGTTCAAGTCCCAACGACCGTGCTCAAAATCATTGCAAATTGCAGTTTGCAGAAACCGTACCTGAATCCACGCTGCTCCGCGGTTGACATCGGCGTTGATTTTGCATGCGCGAGTGTTCACGCGCGACGTCAACTCAGGCTCTTTCACTCACGTTTATTAGACACCCTTCTGGCGCGTGTATATCACGTGCCTGATACTTCCTACCCTTGTCGGCACGTCGCACGCGCTATACTGCTCCAGCTGCTTTTTTATTTTTGCCTAATCTTAAAGATTATTTTATTACTCCAATTATGTTCTACTCTGGTTCATGCGCGTTTAGTGGCGGTTCTTCTGATCAGTGGATTATTGATTCTGGTGCATCAATTTACATGACTTCTAATTCTCAACATCTTAATAAGGTATACTCCTATCATGGCTCTCATTCTACTTATGTCAGTAATGATGGTTCACTATCTATTTATCCTATTGATCAATGCAATATTTCTAGCTTGTCTTATCTTGACGTTCTTGTGATTTCCCAATTCACTAGAAGTTTGTTGTCTATTAGCAAACTTACTCATGATTTACCTGTTCTTGTTATTTTTTTATTCAGATGTATTTCTCACTAAGCACAAGCATACTGGGGAGATAAGCGGGTAAAGGTCATCACAAATCTAGTCTTTTTTTTCCTTTTTAGGTGACTTGTGCTCTAGAAAACTCCGAGCTTGTTTTGATTTGTGGCATTTTCACCTTGGTCATGTGTCTTATGCCACTCTTTAGTTGTTGAGCCAACATGATCATATCTCTGTCACTTGTATTTTGCATGCACCTATCAGTTGCTCTTCTTGTCAGATAGCCAAGAGCAAGCTTATGCCCTTTTCTACTAGTGACAAGTGAGTCACTGGCTTGTTAAATAAGGTCCATTGTGATTTGTGGCTATCGGCTCCAGTTTTATCGATAGAGGGTTATTCATTATACTGCTTTCGTCGATGAATTTTCATGATTCACGTGGTTTCTTCCATTACATCGAAAGTCCAATTTCTTTGATATCTTTCTCCAATTCTAGAAATTTGTTAAGACTCAATTTTCTACCAAGAATAAATCTTGCATACGGATGATGGCACAGTGTTTAATAATCATCGCTTGTAGGCTCATTTTGTATCTTGTGGAATTCATGATTAGATATCCTCTCCATACACTCCTGCTCAGAGCGACCGAGCTGAGTGGAAACATCGTTACATCATAGAGACTGGTCTTGCTATGTTATTTCTTTCTTTCATGCCGACAAGTTATTGGGTGGATGATTTCTCTTCTGCGGTTTATATAATTAATCGTTTACCTAGATCCATTCTTGGTGGAAAGTCTCCATTTGAGGTCATTTTTGGATATGCACCGGATTATTCTCTTTTTCACCCATTTGATTGTTGTGGTATCCTTTCTTGCATGATATTGAGCCTAATAAGTTTTCACCTCGCTCCATTCCATATGTTTTGATTGGCTACAGCCCCTGTCACAAAGGGTTAAAGTGTCTTACTTCGCCTACTATGCGTGTTTTGTCTAACGACATGTTCATTTTGATGAGACTTTCTTTCCTTATGTATCCTCTTCACTGGATACCCGCTCCACGTCTCATTTGGAGTTTTCTACATTTACGGAGCTGTTGGGTGCTTGGTTATTTCCACGCAGCTCTCGTGCTGGATCGCCTTCTACCGAGTCACCTTGTATGATTTGTTCTGATTCTGATGCCCATTGCTCTGGCCTCTGCATCATCACCCCAGGCTCGTACCCCTCCTGCTCAAGATTCTCCTATCATCCTGAGCTAGATCCCGCTCACACGCACCGGATTACGACCAAGACGGTATATGGTTCTCATCATCCTGGTCTTTCTCTGATTATGAAGTATTTAGTTTTTTAACAGCCCTAGTCGCTCAGACCAAGCCTCGGTACTATTGTGTGGCTCTTCGAGATTCTCACAGGATTTTGGCCACGAATAAGGAAATGGTTGCATTTTGCCACCACCATACTTGGGATTGCCTCTCTCTCTGAATGTGAATGTTGTCAGCTCCAAAGGATTTTTTCTTATCAAGTATTGGCTATTGATTGTTACAAGACTCGACTAGTTGCAGAAGGTTTCTCTCAGATTCTAGGGTTCAATTTTGATTACACTTTCAGCCTTGTGGTGAAGGCGTCTACTGTTCGCACTTTTCTTTCCATTGCCACCTTTCGTCGATGACCTCTTCATCAACTAGATGTTAAGAATGTTTTTCTCAATGGTGTGTTTGATGCTCCAGTTTATATGGCTCAACCGGTTGGTTACAGTGACGATGCACATCTCGATTATGTTTCTTTCCTGCGGAATGATATTTATGGCTTGAGGCAGGCTCCCTACACTTGGTTCCAGTGGTTTAGCACTTACCTACAAAGCTTGGTTTTCTTTGCATTTCGGCAGACTTGTCTATGTTAGCATTTTTTCAAGGTACTACTCTATTGTATCTCTTAGTTTACGTGGACAATATTATCCTTAATGGGAATGACTCCTCGGCCATTCGTTAGTTTATTACTCGGACTGATACAAAATTTTCCATTAAGGACTTGGGCCCTTTGCATTATTTTCTCGTCTTAGAGGTGGAGTTTACTCCACCAGGCTTGTTCTAAGATCAAGCCAAGTATGCCCGTGATAGTCTTACTTGAGCTAGAATAACCGACGCTGCTACCATCTCTATGCCATTTCTTCCACAGTCTTAGCTTCATAGTGGTACCAGTGGGAAGTTTTCCAATCCCACTCTTTATCGATCCTTAGTTGGTGCACTTCAGTATCTCACTATCACTCGCTCAGACATTGCCTTTCCGGTAAATTCAGTTATTCCACACATTCAAGATCCTCGAGATAATCACTTTGTCGTAGTTACTTGTATTCTCCATTACATTTGTGGTACTTTGCACTATGCTCTATCTTTTCTCTCGGATCACACTTCTAGGGTGTTGGGCTACTATATTGCAGATTAGGCACGTTGTCTCGAGACTCATCGTTCGGCCTATGGGTATGCGTCTTTCTGGGGTGGAAATCTTGTTTTCTGGAGTGTTAAGAAGCAATATACGCTTTATCGTTCCAGTACTAAGTCTAAGTATCGTGCTTTGGCTAATACTGCATCGAAAGTTTTTTTGTTATCTCATCTACTACATGATCTTCGATTCTCTCTCTAGTCCCCGACTTCTAATTTATGATAACAGTAGTGCCATCTTTTTTAGGTCAAAATATTGAGGCGCGCAAACTAGCGAAACACTCTGGTTTCTTCAGGCAAGTTTCGTCTCCACCATGTTCCTACGTCACTTCAGCTTGCTGAGATTATCACAAAAGTATTCTCTCATCCTTTGTTTATGTTTTTCAGGTCCAAACTTTGTGTCTCTAAACATCGGACGCTTTGTTTGAGGCACTATTGGAGGAAGAGGCCATTAAAGAGGGTGATATCGGACCATTAAAGGCACTTTCAAAGTGCCGTCTCTAGTTCAAAACTTACCTTTAATTAGGGTCCAAAATTTGTTCAGAACTCAGAACCTATTTCTGACCTTCCAAAAAAAATAGCTTCCATAAACGATTAAGGAAAACCCAAAACGCAGCGTTCAATCTCAAAGAAGAAAAAAATAATAAAATAACTAATAAAAAACAACACACAAATTAATAGCAACAAACATCATTAGTAAACCTAATGGACATGTGGAGGGACGCAACCGGCGGAGGAAAGCTTCGGCGATGGAGGGACTAGAACTTCAGGATGACGGTGTGAGGGACCGGAGGGGCGGACATCAGAGGGAACATAAGCGGCAGCTGGCGTAGGGAAAAAAAATTTGTGGATGGCGGAGGGAATAGGAGCGGCGAACAGCGGGTGATGGAGGAGCAGTGAACGGCGGACAGTGGAGGGGCGGCGGATAGCGGAAGGTGGAGGAGCGGTGAATGACCGATGGTGGAAGAGCAGCGAACGAAGGAAGAAGGAAGGAGGGAAGCGAGAGCCCGCAGCGAGAGGGGGAGAGGCGATAGAGAGGGGAGGTGACAGCGGGGTGAGGCGGTGGCGGGGTGGCCGAGGGGGAGTAAATACAGATGGGTGGGGGTGATGGGAGGTCTGGAGAAATAACGTAAGTAGGGGGTGAAGTAACAGAAACGTAATTATGGGTTTAGCATATTGGACCAAAAAATGAGCAAGGCAGTTCTAAATGTATGACATCGCCTTTAAAATTAAAAAGGTGACCATGGGATAGCACTTCCGAACTTGGAAGTACTTCTGGACCTTAATTAAAGGCGTTCCTACAAGTAGAAACCCCTTTAATCAATTGTCATTAAAAGTGAAACCGCCTTTAATTGATTTTGAACCGCCTTTAAAATGATAAAGGTGACCCGGGAGGCAGTTTCGAACTCGGAAGCTCTTTTGGACCTCAATTAAAGGCGGTACTGATGGAACTGCCTTCTAACGATGTCTTTAATAGAGTTTTCTCTACAAGTGAGGGGGTGTTAGAATAGAAAATTCTAGAGATTAAATTAGAATTTAGATATTTCCATTCATACCCTTCTTGTACTCTATTTATTCTCTCAATAATCTAAACTCCACTGAAGGGAAATTCATTTCTACATTCGATATGAAAATATTTTAGAAAACCTATGATAAACCTTCTTCTCATAACTTATAAAACAACTGTGTAGTTTTATTTTTAGTCATTGATCATTTTCTTTTAAATAATATACTTGTTAATATAAACATGTAATAAGTTGAGTTTAAAGGTGAAAATACTATAATGATACTCCCTCTATCCCATTTAAATTGTAATTTAACTATTCATTTAATTAAAACTTCTTAACCTTGACCATAAAATTGAATTAATTTATAAATATAAATACTACTGAGCGCTACCGTGTTAAATTCGTTATATTATGTATTTTCAAAATATCAAATTTTCACAAGTTTTAATTATACTCAATAAAAGATGTTAATGATCAAACATTTTCTGAATCAGGACTATATACATACAAGACAATATTACTTATAAATGCTAATTCTGAATTTAAACAAAGAATGAGTTAAAATGTATAAAATTCAAGTTAAATTTTTTAATATTTAAGTTAAAAAGTATAATTCTTGTTTATAACTTATGGAAATACCAAAAACCTTATTTTTTCAATACCAGGCTATCTTAGTAATAGGTTATTAGAACAACTCGTCATTTTGCTAAAAGTCACTTGCCACCCTCAACCCATAAAAATATTTTCAATGCAAGGGTCAAATGTAGACATTAATATTGCATGTCACTCTTTTATTTAGAGGGAGTCCATTAGAGTTTCTATGTAGAGAAGCTCATATTGAGGCCCTCACTTCTCTTCCCAAAGAAAAATTAATGAAAATTCATAAATATGCATGGACCCAACTAAAATTTTGTTCAATCAATGACTGACACGTCATACTGAAGTTGGAATTATGATGGTACCATTGGAGATGAAAATTTAAATAAGACCATCAATTAGTTTACTTTATTTATATCATATTGAAATTTCAATTAAAACATGTCATTTGGCAAAAAAAACCAAAATTAATTTTTCCATTGAAGATGCTCCAAAATGTACTGAAATTGCAAGTCAATTAAGACGAATTCATTTTAAGAGCCATATTTACAAGAAAAATCAGGTACCTGTATTTTGTGACCATGACATGCAAGAAAGTAGCCAGAAAAACCTTGCCATATTCTGCTCCTGTACATTGCCTCACCCCAGATCCAAATGGCAGAAAGCATTTGGACACATCTGCTTCAATGTCCTGTGTAATAATATATAGCAATGCAACATTTCTTTGATTATTTAATGATTATAATTTCATTTAAAAAAATAAAGTGCATTTATGTCCCTCAGTTTCTTGTATAGTGCACATATACTCCTGATTTTTTTGAAAGTGCTCATATATCCTTGTTCCTTGTTTAGTGCACATATAACCCTCGGTTTTTCAAATGTAAGGGTAAATGTGCACTTTCAAAAAATAGGGAAGAGTATTGTGCACTTTCAAAAAACTTTAGAGGACATAAGCGCACTTTCAAAAAAATGGAAAATATATGTACACTAAACAAAAAACTTAGAGGCATAAATACATTTACCCCTTAAAAAATGAAAGGATATCTATATCAATAGCATTATCATATACCTTACAACATGAAAAATCACACAAACTTTTGTTATTGAGTTAACCATGTTGTATAGGTAGTGATTATTATTATTACTACTACTTAGTGCTAGTTAGAGATTATAGAAATTACATAAGTTACGAATTTAAAGTTAGGCTTTAGTGGTAGGAGGTTGAAGAACAATAAATCTTGAAATAATAGTCTTTAGTACTAGCTAGTAGTTGTAAGTGGTTGGAGAAGTTACAAGCATGAAATAAGACACATTATTTAGTTTTCATTAGTAGAGTTAATGCTGGCTAGTTAGTGGTAGGAGCTTATAATGGAGGGTAGAAACTTATAGTATGGCTCTTCATTAGTTTAAGAATATTTCTAAAACATTTTGTAATCTATAAATAGAACGATGAAAAATCAGAAAATCTGTATCCCTTCAGCACTAAAACTTTGTTTTCATTTCTTTCATTGTTTTTAATCATTGTTCCAACATGTTACACGAAAATACTCAAAGAACTGACTACAGAAAGAGAAGATGCTCATTATATACAAACCTTCCAACGTGAGGGATTGAATGAAAGTGGGTCCTCAAATTGGTTAGAATCCATGTGCGGACCTGAAGTGGCAATGACAATTCCCCACCCTTGCGGAATAATATATCCTGTTGATAAAATTATTGCAAAAAGTTAGTACTATTTTGATACTTTTTCATCTTACATATTTTTACTGTAATTTTTAATAAGAAGTTAGGGTTAAAAATATATTTAAAAAAACACTTTATATTTTCTCCCCTACCATTCGCAGGGATATCTTTTAGGGCTCGACGGAAAAGCCCTGGAGTAATGTTCGCTAGCCTCAGAGCTTCTTTGATAACCTGACCGGTAAATATCATGGATTTGTATTCACTCCAACTTAGTGGGGAATCTTCCTTTTCCCTCCTTTTCCGGATTCCTTCTTGTTCAAACTATAGAGAAAGCCAAGTAATGCTCTTGAAAGATGGTCTTTCATAAATTATGTAAAAGTTAAAATTTAAATTGTAAATTAGATGAAATCAAGATAAAAATTTTGAGTTGCATTAATCGAGTCATAAACTTATAACTGCAAGTTGCATATTAAAATTTAATATTGCAACTAAAACTTTTTATCTTTTTATAATTATAATTCAACCTCATATTTCCTTATGCCTATCGAAAAACTTTCATTCTCAAGACTTTGCCTACATATACTCCCTCTGTCCCTGTGTAAAATCTTACTTTCTATTTTCATCTGTTCCAGCTAAAAGTTTCTATTTTGATTATTCCATTATTTAAACTGAAATTTGTGGTTGAAATATAACCACATCATCATAATCCTTCACTTTTCCTGTCATATTAGCACACATAAATATCCGTGCAGAAAGACTATACAAACTTTACGCTGGGACAAATAGACACTCGTATGAGTGGGAGAGAGAGAGAATTACTTGTAATTCTTGCACAACTGAAGGATGATCATTAAGTAGCTTCAATGCCAACGCCAACGTTGTCGAGGTGGTTTCTGCGATGGTAAATAGCAGACCGAACAGAAAATCAACTACCAAAACTTCATTGACATTCTGTTGAGTGCCAATGTCATGGACGAGGTGGTCAAGTAAATCTCTACAATGGCTATTCTCCTCAAGTTCTGCTGCACCCAGCCTCTTCTGGACAGCATCCTTAATCAATCTTTTCACGTTCTTCTCGATCTGACAAGTCATATGACAAAACAAACTGAGGAATTCGGTGTATGCTGGAAAAGTTGTTTGCCGGGAACGGGTGGAGGGAGTACCTGCCGGCACTTGTGATATGTAGTACCGGGAATGTTTAAGGGGAATGATATATATCCTTGTAGAAAATCCTTAAACATTTCACTGAGATGGAATGGTGCAATTTCTAGGTCGCCACTGAAAATTTGTTGCATTGCAAGGGTGATTGCCATCTGCAGTTCAGGAGGGACGGAAAAAAGAAAATGAGTATTTTAGCAAAAGCAGACAATAATGATGGTTCTGAAATTTGAAGGAAAATGTCCATGAGCATAATATAGAGGGACAAATTGAATAATCAATGGTTTTAGGGTTTTATCAAGATCAGATCAAGTTAAAAATATTTAAGTTTAAGTTAAATTGTAACCCATTCAAAGTAACAAAGCTAATTGTGATCCATTGAACCAGTGCCAAAATAATCTTAATTTTTTGATGTATGTATCAATCTAATCATGGGTGCTGTTGACTTCAATTGTCAACGGGAGATTTGGCAAGAATTTAAGGAAATGATAATTTTACCCCTGAATTAAAAAAAGGAAAAATTAAAAGAGAAAAGAGTATTTTTAGCTAATGGGGTAAGGGTATGTTCATCATTTCAGGTCAGGCAACGCATGGATGGTGATAAAAGGTTATAACAACAGATTTTTTCATAAAGTTAGGACTATTTTGATAATTTATTATTTTGCAAGATTATATTGATAGGTATCTCATAAGCATGCAGTTGAATGGCCAAGTCCTAAGATATAAAACTTTCCCGACAAATAAAGATTAAGTGGCCAATTTAAAGGGTGTAGGAGATGGTAGTTTCTTAACTGTAATAATCCCTCCCTTCACTTCCACAGATTCTTGACTTGACCATTGGCTAAGGGTTTGGTTAACCGTTTCTTCCACCCAGGGAAGCAACTTTTCTCTTATGAGATCTACGCCGTAGTGATGCAATACAAACTTGCGGAAATGTTTTTCCAGAAACTGGTTTTTCTGCACTGCTTCAGCAAATTTGTTCAGTGGCCATGCCTCCATTAGATCTCCATCTCGACGAAGCAGAAACTGATTCAACTCAGGGTCTGCAGAGATGATGGCATTCCTGCCTGCTACATTTGTCCGAAAAATCGGACCATACCTGAAATGATTTATCATAATTACAAACATTTGAGTGAGACAATCGATAAAAGGTGTAAGTACATGCAATTGTTTAAGTACGAAGATGACTTGGAGTAATTTATGTAATTGTTAAAACTTTAGTCTATGTGTTATCTCATAACTAGTTATGGTATACAAGACCTTCTCCATCATAATTATTGATTAGCTACTTTCAAAGAAAAAAAAGGGGATGGACCCATTTTATTAAATGTTGAAAAACAAAATGGTCAAATTTTGGGATAAGGGTCAAATATTGCGCAATAAAGTATTTTTGAAAGAAAACCAAAACTACAATTAAATATTCTCACAGACACTACTACAAAAGAGAGTCATCGTAACACTTTTCTTGCAATATTTATTTAAAATGTTACAATAACTTATAAATTAAATGTTAGTTAAACTTTTGAAAAATGTTACATAAAACTTGAAAAGTGTTACTGAAATTTTGAAAAGTATTGCGTTAGATCTAATGCAACATCATCTAACATAATACTTGTAAAAGAGTTGCAGTAGGTGCTAATAATACTAAGTTGAACCTATTGCAACACTTTTACAAGTATTACCTTAAGTGATGTTGCATTAGATCTAACACAACACTTTTCAAAATTTAGGTAATACTTTTCAAGATTTATGTAACACTTTTCAAAAGTTTAAATACTCCCCTCGTTCAGTTAAGATTGACATACTTTTTAGTAAACTTTCTCAAGCCACATTTGACCATAAATTTCATGTAATATATACTCCCTCCGTCCCACAATGATCTTTCTAATTTGGCTTTTAGGGTCAAACTGAACCAACTTCAACCATTAAATTCTCTTAATATATATGTAACATTATTATTATGCGATATGGTTTTTAGCTTCATCATAGCATATATTTTTTAACTAATATTTTTTCAATTTTTTTACATTCACAAAAATATATATTAGTAGTTAGTTAAATTAAGAACATCATTGTGGGACAGATGGAGTAAATAGTAATACTATCATGTAAGCTATCGTTGGATTATACGTAGCATGTATTTTTCAAACATTAAAATTTTACATGATATTAACATACGTAGCAAAAGTTATTAATAGTCAAACATGCCTCGAGAAAACAAGGTAAAAAGTGTGTCATAGTTAGTTGAACGGAGGGAGTAACACTTTATCCGTAAATTTCTTATGTGGGGATTTATTGTATGTGGGGGTGTGGGCCGAATCAGATGTTGACACGGGTACAGTAAATCACCCACTACTTAATATTCATAAATGTTTTAAATTATTTTAAAAGAAATAACTATTTTATTGAATACATGGATGGCATCATCTGATTTGGCTCATACCCCCACATAAAAAAAATTTGAACACTTTATAAGTAATTGTAACATTTTTAATAAAAGATATTACTTCCCATATTCCATTAAAAATGACAAAAGTGTTTTTGACTCGCTCGTTTATGCAAGCGGGTGTGAAAGCAAGTAATTGTGAAAAATAAGAATAGTTTGGGAAGAGAGCTTACCTGGTTTGAAAGTTGTTGAAATTAAATGAGGACATTATGAGATTTTAACATGTTTGTTATCATTTTGAATAATTTTCAAAACATGTCATTATTATTATTAGGATGAACGAAAAAAGAAATTGTATCATTTTTACTTGGATGCAGGAAGTACACAGTACTACAAATCAGAGCAATCGTAACATTTCACGCAACACTTATTAAAATGTTACCTAAATCTGGGAAAATGTTACGTTAGATCTAATGCAATATCATCTGAAATATTACTTGTAAAAGTGTTGCAATAGTTCCAACTCATCATTTTTAGCCCCTGAAATAATAAACACTTTAAAGTGTTACATTACCTTCTGATTCTGGTCTTCAAAAATGGCAGCAGGTGCATAGAAGCACTTGGGCGAACTAGGTGGAGGGCTTCGCCAATCAATGGAAATCCGGAAGAACCAGGAGGAAGTACTCCTCTGCACTTGGGATTCCTCCACCTGTAAGTGTACCCACAAATCACAAGTACTGCTAGTGTGAATATTATTGCAGAAAGGCCACCCATTTTTAGGTGAATCTCAAAAGACTCTTAATAAGAACAGAAGATCAAGATTGGGAGAGCTCGAAGAATGCTACGGAGTAATGTGGTGGAGTTTCATTTTATAGAGAAATTTTTGTATTTGAGGATGGTATCAGGGTGTGGATTGTGACCCTACTTCCATACTCCAGTCTAATATTTTACATTCTAGAGTATAATGCATTTATACTCCCCAGTTCCTTGTTTAATATATGTATATTCCTCAATTTTTTGAAAATGCACATATACCCATGTTCGATGTTCAGTGTACATATACCTCTCATTTTTTCAAACGTCAATCTCCGGCTATAGGGTATATGTGAACTTTCAAAAAATTTGGGGTGTATATATGTGAACTAAACAAAAAACTCGGTACACATACATTTATCTCTTCACTCTATCATTCTTGATGGATACCAATAGACAGTCTTGTGTGAGACCGTCTCACAATGAGACCAAAGATTAATGTGCAATATTTTGAAATTTAATTAGAGATGGGTTTCAAATATAATTTAGAAAAAAGTGCATTTATGCCCCCATTTCTTGTGTATGTGCATATATACCCCCGAGTTTTTTTAAAGTGCATACGTACCCCTGCTGTGGTATGAAAACTTGGTCAATTTTGGTCATTCCCGGATTCAATAGAAATGACGGTTTAATTCCGGTCATTCCTGGATTCGGCGAAAATGGTCATTTCTATTGAATCCGAGAATGACTTAAATTGACCAATTTTTCAGACCACAGCATGGGTACGTGTGCACTTTTAAAAAACTCGGGGGTATATCTGCATATACACAAGAAATGGGAGGCATGAATGAGTTTATCCCTATAATTTAAGGAAGTTTGGGAGAGGAATGAGGGATCTGGATGTAAATACCCTTTTTTGGGGGTGTTGGAAAAAAAATAATTGGAGAATTAATAATACCGGGTCATAAGAATCTCGCGGGTCAAGAATTCGGGTCAGAGAAATTTTCGGATCAATTTTTTTCTCATTTCTACACAATACGCAGGTTTTCTTTTACCAAACTTGATGTTTCATTTTTAATACTTGATGTTTTAACAAAATCTTGTAATGCTTTTCAGTTTGGTAATACTTGTATATTTAGTGTTTTATTTGATTTTTAACTATTTGGATGTGTATTTTTAATGTTTTATTTGATATTTTATTTGATGCTTAACTATTCAACAAATACTCTATATGTATCTTTAGGATTTTATTTGATGCTAACTATGGTGTTTTATTATTTGTATTTGAAGTATAACTATTTTTAATTTAATGTTATTTTAAAGTATTTTTAATTAATGTTTAACCATTATAATTTGATGTTTATTTTGGTATTTTTTATTTACTATTTAAATATTCTAATTTAATTATATTTTTTAATGTTTAACTATTCTAACTTAATTTTTGTTTTTAAATATTTGTGTTTGATGTTTTAATAGTTTAATTTAGTATGGTTGTTTAATTTTCAACTAATATAGTTGGATATATTTTATTATTCGTTCGATTTTTTAAAAATTTCATGTTTGGTATTTTGTAAAAGAATTCTTCTCTTGAAAGACGGTCTTTTCAAAGTCATGGAAAAACCAAGGTTTAAAGTGTAAATTAGAAGAAACGAAGATAACATTTTCGGATTGCATGAATCGGGTTACAAACTTTATAACTACTACACGTTGAATAATAAAATTTTAATATTGCAACTAAAACTTTTTACCTTTCATTATTTTAATTAAATCCCGTCTTTTCATAAGTTTACGGAAAGACGATCTTTTCCAAAATTTTGCCTTTTAAAATTATTTTATACGCATATTGTTTTTTAAAATTTTTAACTATTTTAATTTTGATGTGTTGTTTTATCAATTTTACTTGATGTTTAAACTTTCTAGTTTGATGTTTGTATTTAGATTTTTCATTTAATATTTAAACATTTTAAAAAAACATTTAGCGTAATTATTTATGTTTATTTTTTATATGTATTTAATGTACTAGTATTTAATTATTATTTTTATGTACTTTATGTGTGTTTTATTGTGTTAATAATTTGTTGGATTATTGTGGTTTTATGAGAATAATGTGCACTTTTGGTGTGTTTTATGTTCAGATTTGATGATTGGAGAATTTTGGAGGTGAAAGCAAGAAAGATGTGAAATTGAAGGATTTTGGAGTTTAAATGGTAGCTTAATACTATACCCTTTTTCCCAACGAATTTTTTAACGGGGTAGTATGTTCTAATGGATAATGAATTTTCATTATTCCAGTATTTGAAGAAAAGAAGCAATAAAGAAGAAAATCAACATTTGAAGAAATAATGAAGAAAATATTGTTTCTTGATTTTGTTGTGTAATTTATATAATTTTAAAAAAGGAATATGTACTTTTCTTATTATTATTTAGTTAGGTTTAGTTTTAATTATAGTTTTCATATAATTTTATTTACTTTCCAATTCTTTTAAAATATTTTAAAAGTAGGGTTTGGGACATATAAAACATCTGCACGCAAGTAGCGGACGGATCCTTTTATTTGTCAATTGTCACGAATTCGTTTGGTTTTTGTTACCCAGCAGATTTAGGTTTCGGCTCAGTGAAACAGAGGAGACATCAGTTTTCATTCGCATTGATCAATTTGCCTCTGTTTGATTTACATTGAATTTCGTGCGCAGCAATTGATCAAGCACTTCTTTTCTGGTTTGATTATTATTTTTGATTCGTTAGTTATTTTGTAATATTAATATGTTTATTGATTATATTATTTATTTGTTTAGTTTAATTATCAAGAGTAGCTAATTTATATATCGACATGGAATAACAAGCATTAGTTTTTGAATCGTGATGCCTAATTATTTTATAATTGATTTTTAAGTGTTCTTGATTGTTTTTGGTTTAATTTATTTTTGATGTGTTTGTCTAGCCAACTTGAATATTATTGGGATATTGCTAACTGATTCCACCAATACGTAATTGTTGGAAAGAGTTAGTAAGTATCGAGTTCTTGTGGAATCTATACATATAACTAGTTAAGACTGTAACAGTAAGATGTGGAACAATTAAGTGTGCGTTACTATTTGCAAATACTTGGGTAATTGCTATATCAAGTTCTTTTCATTCTTAATGCTATTGAGGTGTGTATTTGATGTCATTTTTTTGATGTCATTTTTTTGAACGCGTGACTCCTTATTCTGATAACCGTATTGTTCTTGTCGGTAATGTTTATGCTCTTAACATTAACCAGGTTAGTCATTCTCGGGTCTCTGATTCATTATCTTTGTCTGATGCTTTGGTGGTTGCTCTTATTACTAAAAAAATTCCCTCTATTAGAAATTTGACTTGGGATATGAAAGTTGTTATTTGTTTTGATGATCTTCCTTCACTATTTCGAACAAGTTTACTGGAGATGTTATTGGCAAAGATCATCTTGATAGTGGCTTATATGTTTTGGATTCTAGTGGTGCTGTTTTTTCTGTCTTTGTTGCATCTAGAGCCTCTAAAGCATCCTTTGAATTTTGGTATAGTAGATTGGGTCATGTGCCTCACAGCATCATTTCATTTTCGAGCAAGTCTGGATGTTTGTCAGTTACTAGTTTGCTGCCTAAGCCTCATTCATGTCCCGCTTGTGAGACGGCTATATGCAAGCATTTTTCTTTTAATGATAATTTAAAACGTGCACTACGCATACTTCATTTAGTTCATTGTGACCTTTAGAGACCCTCACTTGTTGTCTCTCGTGTCAGGTACCTCTATTATGTCATTTTTATTGATGATCACTCTCGTTTACTTGGTTATATCCTCTGTCACCTAAGTATGATTTTGTGGAGGCTTATATGCAATTTGAGCCTTTTGTTGAAAATCAGTTTTCTACTACAACTAAAGTTTTTCAGAGTGATGGTGGAACCGAGTTTGTGAATCGTCACATGCGAACTCATTTTGAGTCTAAGGGAATTATCATCAGCTTACATGTCCTTACACCCCAGAGCAAAATGGTTGTACAGAGAGGAAGCATCGTCATATTACACAGTCTGGTTTATCGATGCTCTATAATTCTGGCCTTCATCATTCATTTTAGTATGAAGATTTTTCCATAGCAGTCCACATCATTAATAGACTGCCACTCCAATTTTATCTGGTCAGTCTCCTCTCTCTATTATTTTTAGTATGCCAGACTACTTCAACTTTCATCCCTTTGGTTGCCATGTTTTCAGTTATTTGAGGTCATATGTTGCGCATAAACTGGCCCTTCGGAGTATGTCTTGTATATTTTTGGGGTACAGTTCACAGTACAAGGGTTATCGATGTCTTGATCCTCTTACAAGGAGGGAATACATCACTTATTTTTCTCGGTTTGATGAGTCATTTTTTCCTGCTTCCTGTACTTGTACTGTTACAAATTCATCACCATTGGATGTTTTATCCTTTTAGAGCCTTCATCAATTCCATCGGAGGTGTTTGAGCCATTTGCTCCTTCAGAATCACTCATTATTTTGGGGGATTTAAATTTTTAGATTTCACTGGAAGCTCAGGGTTTTTCAGAAAAGTGTGTTTGTCTGCCACAGGGTGACCAAAAGCATGATCAACAGCAGCCAGCGCCACCAGCAAAACCGATGACTCTGCCGCCGCCAATCCACATG
>JAULKJ010067977.1:0-26065 GCA_032355405.1 Rubia balearica | reverse complement strand
GATAATAAAACAATATTGTAAACAATGAGGTGCATGACTAGTTGTAAATTATGCAAGAATCTCTTTCTTTTACTTTCTTATTGGAAGCAGGAAAAGAAAAAAAGAAAAAGGAAGAATACTAGACTCTTCATCACCTACAAGAGATGTGTTCTCATTCCTAAACAACCGCAAAAAACTAGAGCAGTCCATAACTCTCAGTTTGAGCATCAAGAACAACATAATCCTATAGCCAAATCCCAAAGCAACAATACTAGAACCATTAAGCAAAACCGCTGCCCAAACCAGTATCACGAAAGACTCTTCCTTGGTACTCATAGCCCAAGATGTCATAGCAAGCTCAATCCCAGTAAACAAAAGCAAAACCCTGAGAATAATAATTGGGAATTGGCTCAATATCTTCACAAAATAGTTCCCGAACACCAAACCAAACACCACCTTCCCCAATCTAAGAAACACCATAGAAGCACCACTCTTCCTGCCAAATTTGTACTGCCCCACCAGCCCTCCTTCCACGGGGCACATAGGCATTGCCCTGAACCAGCACCCGAATAGATTCATCACACCAAAACTCACTGAAACACCAGTTCTCAAAACATTAAGGTCAGGAAACGTATCAGCTGGCAGTTTACACGTAGCAATCACTGAATTCAACATAGATAACAGAATTTGCAGAGTTGACCCTCTTAAGAAACAAACTTTCATGAAATTAAAAAAAAATGTTCATAAAGCATAAAATCCATTACTTTCATAGATAAAACCAAACAATAGCTATGACAAACAATTAGACACCAATCCAACACAATCTGGAAAGTTAAAAAAATCCCCAATTCCAAAGATCAACGACCTATATCACCCATTTATATAATTGTTAGTTTAGTTTGATCAATAACATGATTGAATAAAGCCTAACCAAACCACACATATCATAGACAGCTATAGAATGTCAATAGATGCACAAATGGTAGCTGCATTGATTGAGGTAAGAAAACATATAAACCTATTGCACAAATGGGACATAGCTCAACATAAATAAATACCAGAGAGCAACTTCTGCACAAGAGACACCCCAAGATGTACTATAATCCCACTAGCCATCAGGTAATGAATAACCAAAATATCAATTTGAAATGATCTAGGGAGCACTAGATTGAACACATAGACTCACATTCAGAGTGAAGGCAGGGACTTAGTGACAGAACATCCATAGTTATATTAGCAACTGGTGCGTCATTCACTCCAAGTATATCATCTCCGGTGGTATTTTATACTTCAGTGACTCTGCCTCACCAAACATATACAATTAAGGTCAAATTAACATGAAATCTATACAATTCACATCATCTGGGTTAAAATTCAATGGAATTAGAACTAAAAACACCTAGAAAATGGAAGAATTGCCTCAAAAAGTCGATTCAGGTTGGCTAAGAGAGGATTTATCAAAATATCTTCGGCAGTGTGAAGTCGTAAATCGTAAGCAAGGAGTAAAGAAGTAGAGGTCGGAGGTCTGTTGCGGTGGATGGCTAAAATTTCATTGGGAAGATAAAACACCAAGGAAGAAATCAATCCGGTGGTGAGAAGGATTGAGAGCGAAGAGTGTGCGGTTAGATTGGGGTTACGACCAGTTAGGAAAAAGATCCATGCATTTTCTATTCATTTTAATCAGGTTTTAACAGTTGGCCATTAGATTAAGTTTGTCAATGGTTACGATTTGGTCTTACATAGGTAGTTAGTCTCACATAAGATGGGTTGTCACACCTGATCTCAATTCTCTCTCTCTCTCTCTCTCTCTATATATATATATATATATATTTACATATGTATATTAATCTTTCCTCTCCGATAGTTACTTCCCACCCAGAATACTTCTGACCATTTGATGAGACGTCAAATGCATGCATTTCTTGAAGCATTGGACATTACTTTTGTTATATTTTGTGGGTCGATTGCTTGGTTTAGGTAGGTTTACATCACAGGAGGTTTAAATGACCATTTTTGGTTTTCTTATCTAAATCCTTCATTTTCCTTAGACCTTACAAAGTCAACACTCATGAATCCATTTTTGGAGATGTTGTCTAAAAGATTTATGTCTCCGGTGTATGTTTTGAGACTTACCATTACACATTATATTATTTTCTCTACCAATTTCAGATTGGTTATATATTGCGGGCACGAGTTTTGACCTATTTTGAATATCCTCTAAAATATTCCTTAGCCACTAGGCCTCTTTCCCACAGGCATCCAGTGCTACAAACTCATATTATATTGTGGATCTAGTTATCACAATTTGTTTAGACAATTTCCACGTCACAACAGCACCTCCTAGAGTGAACACATAACCACTTGTGGCTTTATATCTTGTATATACGATATCCAACTCACATCAAAGTATCCTTCAATCACTTATAGAAATATAGAATAATGTAGACCATAATCACGAGTAAATTGTAAATACCTCAGTACTCTCACGATAGCATTCCAATGTTCAATACTAGGATTACTTATATATCTAGATAATCTGCTTACAATGAAGGCAATATCTGGTCTTGTACATGTCATTAAGTACATGAGACTTCATAACACTCTTGCATACTCATTTTGAGAATTGCTTTCCCCCTTATTCTTTGAAAAGTGTTGGCTTATGTCAATAGGCGTTCTAGCTAGGCCACCATCACCTTGACTAAACTTGTCAAGAATTTTATCAACATAGTGTGACTGACTCAAAACAAGTTCTTCAATTGTTCTTGTAATTTTAATTCCCGAAACTACATCAACAAGTCTCATACCTTTCAAATCAAATCTGGACTTTATTATATCTTCTTTTTTCCAATTTAACCAGGTGTTCATTGCTTCCCAAAATTAGCATGTCATCAACACACAAACACAGAATATCATAGCCATGTTCTGTGTTCTTAACATATACACATTTATCACACTTGTTGATTTTGAATCAATTTGACATCATAACATTGTCAAATTTTGGGTGCCGTTGTTTAGGTACTTGTTTAATTCCATATATGGACTTCACCAACTTGTACACTTTTCTTTCTTATCCAGGTTCTATATCCTTAGATCACAAGTCTTGCCTTGTATTTTTCAATTGTTCCATCAGTTTTCATATTTCACTTGAAAACCCACTTAGAACTAACCGATTTACTTCAATGAGGAAGATCTAATAACGCCCATGTACAAATTTGTAAGATAGAATCAATTTCACTTTTTTATGGATTATTTCCAGAATGAGCCCTCATTATAACTTACAATATGTTTGTAAGTTTGAGGTTAAGCTTGTAGCAAAAAGGTGAGAAAGTCGAGACCAAATAACTTTTCTACCCTTGCTTTTTTTCTTCGTTGAAGGTCCGCTGATTCCCCATATTCTTCAGAATTTTCATCTTGAACATGAGTTGTTTCCTTAGATTTACCAAAAAATATTTTTAATGAGTGAGATTTGCAAGGAAATACATGTTCATAGACGTAGCATTTCTTGACTCTATTATAGTGTTCTTATGGATATCAGGATTTTCTAAATTATACACAAGAAATCTATTAACACTACTTCTTTGTGCACAGCCAATGAAGACACAATCAACAATTTTAGGTCCTATATTCATTTTATTTGGTGTCGAAGCCATAAATTTGGCTAAGCACCTCAACACTTTCATGTAGTTTTAGGAATTTTTTTGAATAAATCATATGGAGTTTTATCAACTTCCTTTCGCGGTATCTTATTCAAAACAAAATTAGCTAATTACTTCCCCCACATATTTTATGGTGACACGTAGCTTGTGAGCATCGCATTCATCATCTCTTTTAGAGTGCGATTTTTCCTTTTAGCAACCGCATTAGATTGAGGAGAGTATGATGGTGCGACCTCATGAATGATTCCATGTTGTTACAAATTGAACCAAATGGTTTAACATATTCACCTCCACAATCACTTCTCACCATTTTTAATTTCTTACTAAGTTAATTTTTAACTTCTGTTTTGAATATGGCAAATTTTTCTACCACTTTATCCTTGCTTTAAGCAAATATACATAAATGTAAAATCATCGATGAATGTGGAAGAATATTTGTTTCCACCTCTTGTTTGAATAAAATTTAAACACATGTATCTGTGTGAATTAATTTAAAGGCTTTAGTTTTCTTTCAACATCTTGAAAAGGGGTTCTAGTTTGTTTTGCCTCTACACGAATTTCACATTTGTGTTTATTATCAATATTAAAAGTGGTTATAGAGTCCAATTGAATTAATCTACGTATAGAATTAAAATTTAACATGACCTAGTCTACTATGCCATGAATTAGATGATTCAAGTATATAAACAAAATACTTTTCTTTATTGATATCAATTTGACCTATGGAAATTACATTCATCTTCATTATATCATCGGTTACATAACCCTTTCCCACATACATTCTATTTTTGGACAAAACAATTATATGGGAATCAAGTGCAATTTTTGAAACAATTGGTAATCTAAAGTGTCCTAGAAATGATATTCTTTCTAATATCAAGTACATACAACACATCTCCTTTCATGATGTCATATTTATAAAGACCGTTCCTTTCTACCTGATCTTAGAATTGGCTAAGTTGCCTATTTATAATTTTTCTCCATGCTCTATCATTTCTAGATTGGATATTTCACTTCGATTTGAACATACATGGCGGGTTGCTTCAGTTTCTAGCCACCACTCTTTGGGGTTTGAATCCACCAAGTTTATTCACAAGATTACAGCAACAAAGTCATATATTGTGTCTATTGTAATGATCTTATTCTTCCTTTTCTTTTGTAGCTTACAGCCCACTGACTTGTAACTTGTCTTGTCACAAGTGAAACATTTTACCAAAAACTTGGGTTGTTGTTTCTTCTTGGCAACTCCTCCCTTTGGCCCCAATTTGTTCTTGGTGGCCTTATATTTTTTGGAACTTTCATTATGCTCCAAAATATTTGCTTTAACATCACTTTTTTTCTCAGAACCCTTATTATCTTCTTCAATGCAAAGACAGACAATTAGATCTTCAAGGCTCATCTCCTTCCACTTATGCTTAAGATCGTTCTTGAAATCTTTCTTGAAATCTTCCCAATTAGTTGGCAGTTTTTCAATTATCGAGAAAATTTTAAATGACTCACTAATTTTCATTCCCTTGGCATATACCTCATATATGATCAATTGCAACTCTTGCACTTGACCAACCACACTATCATAATCCGTCATTTAAAATTAAGGAAATGACCCACTTTATATTTTTGTACTTTATATTTTTGTACGCCATCATCTTCGATTTTGTACTTTTGAGTTAGAGAATCCCACTATTCTTTAGAACTATTTTTTGAAGTATACACATTATACAAAGAGTTGGTCAAACTATTTAACACATAATTTCAGCACAAGTAGTCAGAATCTTTCCATGCATTGAAAGTGAAAAGTACGAGAATAACTTTCATACTCTTTTAGCTTAGGTGGTTCTTTGGTCAGTAACCATGCTAGAACCAATGTGGTCTGGTAGAAAAGCCTCTTTTGCTAGCACCTTGTGAAGTTTAAGCCAACAAACTTCTCTGGTCTTTCAGCATGATTCACCAGAAGAGAAATCTATGCAATAGTAGTGGGCACTTGTGCCTCAGACCACTTGGAATTTGACCCGTAGGTACGTTCCCAACCTCTCCCATATTGACCTTCTATCAAAGTGGCACATATATTTGTCTAAGAATAAATTGTTTTTTGGTCCCCAACATATGTCGCAATACCATCTTTTGGTCCCCGATACTAATACCGCGTACATTCGGTACCCAACAAATTTAAAATAATTTTTTTTAGTCCCCAAGGTGGGTTTTAGGTGGATTTGGGGACCAAAAGTTGGTATATAATCATATGTTTGGACCAAAAAAATTTTAGTCTGCCTGAAAACCACCTGGAATTTAGTTTGGGGACCAAATAAATCATTTTAAATTTTTTGGTACCGAATCTACGTAGTATTGGC
The DNA here is from genome assembly GCA_032355405.1 of Rubia balearica. NCBI lineage: Eukaryota > Viridiplantae > Streptophyta > Magnoliopsida > Gentianales > Rubiaceae > Rubia > Rubia balearica. The sequence continues at coordinate 20,082 of JAULKJ010067977.1, read as the reverse complement.
ATCGGGGACTAAAAGATGGTATTGCGACATATGTTGGGGACAAAAAAACAATTTAGTCTTTGTCTAATATTAATAGTCGGAGGGAATAAGAGAAGAATTCCATCGTTTCCATCAACAATGTTGATGTTTTTTGTTTTTCATTTCTATAAAAGAAATCAAACCCATTAGTTAAAAAAAACTTCTAAAATCCCTTTCAAATTTAAATGAGCTTTCTAGGTAACTCAAAATCTCCATATTTTTCTATATCTTTCCCAAATTTCGGTGGTAGAGAGATATTCAAATTCTAGTTCACCTGAATCGAGACGGTTGGTGTACGGTGCTAGCTTTGAAGTCATTGTATCTTGGGAAGTGTGCGCTCATCGATCCAACCACTTGAGGGAGATCGAATACACTTTAAGGAAACCATCCAATAAACCTCAACTATTTTCTAATTTGGTATGCATCAAAGAAATTTTTTATTTAGAATATTTCAAATTTTACAACTTCAGTAACAAGTTTTACCTAAAATAAACAACAATGCACTCAATTATCCCCGTATCAACCTAAAACCTTGACATACAGATTCATCGAATGACTTTAAATGGTGAAGAATAATTGGGAACAAGGAAGATGATAGGTAAGCATCGATCACCTTCAATAACTTGACGAACAGATTCATCGAATACCTTCAAAACTGCGAAGAAGAATTGGGAACAAGAAATAAGAAGAATGACATGGCTTCATTTTTCTAAATTAGGGAGAGTTAACAAATGCAGGAAACACAGAATTGTTTCTGTATACTAAAGGGAGTCAAAAAGACAAAAGTATTTTCGGTTGATGAAAGAAAGCAAAAAAATCCTTATTATATTGTGCTTTGCAATTATGTCTGCTTAAGTCGAGCCGATTCATTCTTTTTATCTCGTTTGAATATCTTCCCTGATCACCATCCTTCCATTTCTGTCCTTCCATTTGAACGTATTTCTCTCTCACACATTATCTGATAAGTGATTCATTTTAATTTTCCGAATTAGGTTTTTGGGTTTATTGATGTAATTCATAAATCACAGTATATATTATCTGCTAATATTTTCCCCATTTTCCTTCCATTAGAAATGTTGAATTCCGGTGTATCAAAATCCCTTCTTCCATCGGCTGAATCCGGACCTAAAGATGACATGAAGAAATTCTCCACCCACAATCTCGTTGGAAAATCGTTCGCAACCCTTGCTCCGATGGGCGTGATCGAAGAGCCGGTCATGGGTAGGTTCCTCTCACACTCCAGCCCCCGCGCTTATCTCGGGCAGAACAGTGAATTCTGCAGAAACGAACTTGAAGTTTGGGAGTCGGATACTTCTGAATTTATCTTTTGATTCTATTGTTTTCGTATAACGGCAATAAATCTATCATGAGAAATTTCAATTTGGAGGTTTTGCTAAACTATGTATATTTTACCTTTGGTTGTGCTTTTAACCTTGTAGTAAATGACATTTCAAACTCTTTGATACTGTAAGTTATCGTGGGGTGCCTATTTAGGTGTTATGTTGTAGATTGTGAATGATATGGCAACTTATCATAATTTTTTGGTGATGAAACATATGAAATTCCAACATTTATATTTGAAATTTCAATGTTTTGTGTATAATGGTTGCTAATCTATCACTATTAACAGCATGTAGCATATAGAGTTTATGGGCGTAATTTGACTACTAAGGGTTATATTTTACGATTGTTGTTATACTTATTCTTTTTTATATCTTTTTCATTAATCTAAATGTGTATTTACAGTGAGAGAAGCCGGAGAAACTTCAAGACGAGGAATAAGTTGATAAGATTTATTCGGAAGCAAATGAAAATTAGGTTCCTAGAGTGTGGGAGAAGTGGGCGTTCTATGGTGACAGTTAAGAATCTGTTGTTCCCTTTTGTGGATAAAACAGATTTATGGTTGTCTTCACGTTATTCAAGTAACTTAGTGTGTGAAAATTTCATAGCTTTTTCGTTCCCCGAAATATATTTTTGTAAAGCCCTTTTTTGTGTTAGCTTATTGTACTTTGCATTAATGCTTACAGTTTGATATGACCTATCCTTTGGAATCTATTTGAGATATAATGATTGAAAAGGGACATTATTGGTCCAAACAAATGTGGGAAAAGTACACTACTTAAATTAATCATGGGCCTACATAAACCGAATGAGGTGAAGTGCTACTTTGGGAACATAATGTTTCTACTAATGTGTGGTGTAATTTATTTCGAATAATGTGATTGTTTCAGTATCTAAGACAATGGATGGTAGTTAAATATTTATAACAAGCCTGATAAACAATCTTTTGGTTTGATATAGCAGTAGGCTAGTGCTAAATGTAATTAACCCAGGTATTGTATGCTTTGTCTTGGCTCTTTGTATGTGTTGCAGAGTTTGGCTCTTTGTAAACTTTATGTTAACCTTTTTTTATACTAGAAGCTTTAGGTGTCACAAGAAATTATATATGTTGGTATGATGCCTAATGATTTATCCTGGTGTATATATTACAGAGAATTTATGTTTTCTATGTAATTTCATGTCAAAATTTTTGAACAAGAAGACTCATGTATTACAGGGAATTATAAGTGTTGGTTTCATGAACGCTCATACATAAAAAAAATTATGTTTCCATGAAAAGGTTTTCTGAATTGGATGTGTCAGCTTGCATTCTTTAATTTTTTTGGTTTCATGCTTAATCAATGTTAGCAAACCACATTTTTCATAGTTCAAGTCAAGGTTTTCCTATATTGGATGTTCTAAGTTTGCTGGACAAGTGTGATTAGAATCACATACCAAGTTTTAATTAGTTGCATGTTGTTTGGGTTTTGAGTTGGATTACATTATTTAAGCACGCATGCTTAGCTGTTCATCAGTACCACTACAAGAAAACAAACTTTTTGCTTCGCCCATATTTCCTCGGTTATGAAAATTTGGCAAATAACCAAGGTAAACATCTTTTGCCTCAGTTATTTAAAAAATGAAGTAAAAAGTATTATTTATTCCCCTTACAAAAAACAAGGTAAAAGGTAGGGATTTTACCATGGTTATTTTATAAACACGGTAAAAAATTATGAAATTGAAGTAAATGCTATATGTATGTGATGTCGCATATGGTAATTTAATAGAATGGATGACCTTGCATTTTTTGTCACTGTTATCAATGTTAGATGAGAATGACGGATGATGTTGGTAATTAGTTAGAAAAACCATATAGGTTGGGCAAGAAAAAAATCGCTTGTGTGAACGTGATTGAAACATATTTAAGAGGTATGAATTTAATTTTGTCTGTGAAAGTTATTTTGGAAAAATGGTTTTGAATAGTTGGGTTGAAACAAGTGGACCGATGTATATGAAAATAACAATTCATTAGTGCATATATAGAATCACACAAAATTAAATTATCATTCAAATATTCCAATAAACCAATTGATTCCCAAAAACAACAATACTCGAGTATTCCAAATAAAATTATTTTTGTTCCAATCAAAATGATAATTAAATAAGAATTAAATAACTCATGAAACTCGGAGGATGATGACCTTGAACACTATCCGCCATGAACCATCTAACAACTCGAATAATACCGAGTCCCAAATGCACAGGCGATTGCCACTAAGAAACTAAACAAAACCCTTTGTAGATAGGACCTTGATTTTCCTGTTCCCCAAATAGTTCATGTGCCACTCACTTCTATAGCACCTCAAGACAATCAGGGTCTTGTCACTTGGTAGGCGTGCTAAACCACTTAGGGATATTTGGTTAAGAGTCGTTCATTATTCCACTTAATAAGTTTGGGTTAGGATGTTGCCCTAATCCCAATTAAGGAATTCGGGTTGCTCCCATGAGCTTTTTCTCCCCTTAACATTTTGTAAGGTGGGTAGCAGCCCCCTGGCAACGTAGGGGCAGGCATGATTTTCATCAGCCCTTGTAAAACTGGGTAACATATATCCAGGTCGCTCGGTGATAGGTCTATTTTTAATTATCCTAAAAAGATCGACTATTGTTTCTCTTAGCATGTAGATCTCTGGACGTCGTCAGCTAAAAATACTCATTTCAGCTTGAAGAGTTTGGCATGCGGTCTTCTGACTGTTTTCAGCCAACACCACTTGTCTTGACCTGCTAAGACTGGCCTACATATTTCCAGCTATTTATGAATCAGGGCTGCTCATTTCGGAGTTCGGCCAGCAGATCTCAGACAAGGCTGTTTATTTTGGCCTGTGGAGTTTGGTCTACAGATCTCTGATTGTTATTAGCTAGAGTTGATTAATTTTTATCGCTTCTTCTCTCTTTTTTGAAAGGGTTGTGTCATAGCCCTACCTGAACATGCAGAGGGGTGGTCATTGCCCGTTTTGAATAGGTTGAGGGTTGATCATTACCTTGCATGAATAGGTTAAGGGGTGATTATTACCCTACCAGAACATGCTAAGGGTTGATCATTCTCTTGTCTGAATAGGCTGAGGGGTGATCAATGCTCTATCTAAATAGGCCGGCCCTGTGTAAACATGTTAATGGATGAGTTTTCTTTGCTATGGGATATTAGGTCGTAGCCATGCCTTTCGTGGGGGTAAGGGTATATTTCTTATTATTTTACCACCATACCTGTACGACTAAGCATTTCATGCTAATGTTCCCCAATCTAAATGGATGACACTAGAAAGCATCAGCCTAAAAAAGATATAATGTGCAGACTCTTTGTTTTCGGTTACTTTTAAACAACTATTATGAGAGTCGGCTTATTAACCATGCTATCATGCATCAATTTGGCGTGCAAATATAACCGACTTTTGTATGAATCCCTTTTTCGAGTAATCATGCAGAGTGTCTTTAGTTTTGAATTAAAATATGACAATCACTTATGTAATTTCCTGAATTTATTTGCTTACTAGCATACACATATAGCATATTTGGCAGTAATAGGTAAAGAGTTATTTCACGAAGTTATGTGATTTTACTTGAAACAATTTGGGTATGTTTTTAAATGAAGGCATGTCAAGGTTATTATTCAAGTGGATAATTGTATATTTCTTACCTTGGTGGCTGATGATGCAGCCTACCTTGTTATGTGGGTGCTCCACTAAGTGTTTGTGCTTCTACTCCTTTTTGCTGTACTTGTTTAGCGTTGAGGCTTCGTCTTATATCGTAGCTTTCTTTTTCCCTAGACTATGCTTTCCCTAGGCTATGTTAAGTCTTGTTCTATCCCCAGACTCTGAGGTCGACTCTTCATGTTTTCCTGGACCATGTTTGCACCGAGATGCGCTGACCGTTGGTGCTACACCAGACTCCCTACACTTTTCTACTATGGGTTGTCTGCCCTAGGATGTGTCGAGCCTTTAACTGCACCATTGAGAACTTATATAATAGGCTATGAGGCTTCTTATAGTTCCATAACCTTACTCTGCTATAGGCTATGTTTTTCTTAGGCTAGTCTGAGCCTTGGTATTGCACCATATTTTGACTCTTGGTGCCTTATTTGAAAATAAGGAAAATAAGTTAGAGAAGGATAATGAATAGCATTACACATTCTCTTTCCCCCTTTATTTCTTTGAGAACATTTCATTTTCTTTCCTCTTCCTTTTGAGAAAGTCTCCTATTAAACTGATTAACGGTTAATCCAGGGATTAAAACATAACTAATACAAAGTGGTGAACAGACATGGGGTACTTTTTTTATTATTATTATTTTCAATTTTTTAAAATGTTCACAAAATTATAAGGACGTATTTGCAAAAATAGTATATAAATATAATGAACACGAAACAAAATCCATGTAAACATCAACTTGAAACACATAAAACATCAACAGGAAAAAAGAAACATAACTTTTATTTTAAAAATGAAAAACCATAAAGGATATGGCAGATATAATAGTAAATTCATCATATATATGTATATAGTTCTCAATTAAAGAAAAATTAACATCAACATAGTATCATTTAATGCAAAACTATAACAAATCTTTCTAAATACACTAATATCAAACAATCCAATCCTTCTAAACTTGACATTTCCTATCCGTTGAACTTCATCCAACATTATTTTGACTTAGTATAAGAAAATCAAATTAATGGTGAAAATTTGAGACCTCGACACTATCAGTTAATTGTCACTGGAACTGAAACTTCAACAAAGTACATGGAAACATCAATTGAATTGAATAAGCATCAACATAATTGATAAATATATATGTGTTTGTGTGTATAAATATAAATTACAATGTACTAAATATCATCACTGTGATAAAATTCTATATGGTGACATTAAATCTGTAGCAAAATTCCATAAAAAGTGGGAAAAACTCTTTGTTTCATCTTCAACTGCAACAAAAACACACTATACGTCAACATTTACAATCAAACACAACCAAAACCTAACCAAATCACAATAGAACAATTCGGATCCAAAAAACAACATAACCTCCTTTGAAACCGATCGGTTTCATATCTGTAATTGAGAAATTCAAAAAACTAGGTTACGTTATTAGGGGGGAAACAAGCAAACAAACCTGAAGGATCGCCACTAAATATCATGAAATAGAGTGAATCCTACAATCAATGTTGAAGAAATAAAAAAAATTGAAGTTTTATCGACATAGAAATCGAAGAAGAAGAAGAAAAGAGAAGAAGAAGAAGAAGAAGAAGAAGAAGAAGAAGAAAAGAGAAAAAGAAGAAGAGGAAAGCGGGGATAAGGGGAAAATGAAAAATGAAAAGAGAAAAAATTGTTTAATCAACACTTTTTCATAATTGCACTAATAGTCCTTCAAGTTATTTGCATCTTTTAAAAAACTTCATCCCAATTACAAATTATGCTATCTACAAAATGACCATACACTTAATGGTTAGTCGATCTAAAAAAAGAATTTATGTTCCCTTTTTTTTAAAAAAAAGAAGAAGAAATTCTTCTTTTCTTTCTCTTGTAAATTTTCTATCTCTATTCTTCTTCCTTGTTTCTTCTTTTCTTATGAATTTTTTAACATTTTCTCTTCCTTCTTCCTGCAAATTTGTTGCCTCGTGTCATCATCCTCGCTGGGAAAGACGACTTCTCGCATTGTCGTGACATCGTCCTCTTTAGGAGTATTATCGTCCTACTCAGAGAAGGCCTCTCGCACCGCCGCCTTTCTTTACTTTCATATGCCCCTGCTAACATCGTTTGAATCACGACTTCCAGAGTCTACGACTCAAATCACTAGAGGCGGTGAAAGTTTCATAGTGGCCGGAGGCAGTGAACACTTGTGTATCGACCGATCTGCTGGCTTGTCGGTGAAGATAGTGGCTCATCGGATCTTCTGGGGTTAAGGAGCAAACCAGACTAATATTCTAACGGGAGCTCCAATGGTGATGATAAAAAAATGGCGCTTTCTGTTATCGAATCAGGATTTAAAATTACTAAATGTACTTAATAAATTTCAAATTCATCATCACAAAAACAAACAAAATATATACTCCCTACCTCCCCTTTCTTTTCATAAATTTATTTTCTAAGATTAATATTTATTAACATCAATCATAATTTGTTTAGATACATTTTACAATAGAATGTATAAATTAGATAAAATCTAATTAAATTTATCATAATGTATATTTCTAAATTTTTATTATTTTTATAATCATTAGTTAAAATAATATAAATGCTAAAGATTTTAATTTGAAGTTATAGTATATCTTAGTACATAACATTCTTAAATTTTAACAACAAAAACATTGGTTGCTATAGAATACCTAATAAAAATAAATGAAAAATATTAAAAATAAATGAAAAATATATCAATAGAAACTTATAAATAAATAATTAAAATGAAAAATAAAATAAAATCTTGTTTAATATCATTCCTCAATCATATCACTTGCCAATATTAATTCTCAATTGCATAATATCATGAGTGCCACATAATTGGAAGGAAAATCATTTTAGTAAGGAAAAGGAAATCCATTTCCAAAAAGGAAAAGTTTACGAGAGAAGAATGGAGCAAATAAAAATTAAAATGGAAGAGAAACAATTCAATTGATTGGATTTGTATTGTACAACCCAACAAAATATCCACCTTGATTCTTTTCATTTCTCAGCCCATTCAACTCATTAAATTTTAAATTTCACTAATTTAACTGAATGGCATCGTTTCAATGAGGATTTTAGAATTAAAATAGAAAAATAGAAAAAGTATCCCATCATCTTCTCTAAGTTTCTTCTTCTTCATCTCAGATACTCATATTTGAAAATATCAAACACTTAGAGGGGAACTATCCATTTTACTCTCTGCCCAAAGCCTAAAAACTACAAAACACCTTATTCGACGGAACTTAGGCGAGATAGGCTCACACCCTCGCCCCCTAGTTCTGAACGGCACTATCCGTGTATAATATTGCAGGTCGCTGGTTCAAAGCATCTTCCGAGCATCTTGAACGGCACAGACTGTGTAAAACCTTGTGGCCCACCGGCTGAGTGTCAATTTTTTGGCAACGTGCAAATATTTACAGGACATGGGCTGGATCTTCACTTCTTGATCTTTGAGGTGCACGTGTTATGCAAAAGGACATGGCCAGCGTTGGGACTCCTTGGCATAGGCCGTGTAAGCTAAATGGATCGTGTAAACATGGCATGGGTTATTTAAGCTAAATGGGCAGTGCTGAGCTGCTCTGGTATGGGTCGTGTAAGCTACATGGGTCATGCTGGCTCCGACTCTTACAAAACTTGTCTTTTCCTTCAATTTGTTTGCACCACTCGGATGAACCGTTGGTCCAAGTTCAGAGTTCTTATAGTCAATTTTATAGTCCTCGAGAAGAAAAATCCAACGGTTCTACCTAGGAAAGCTGATTCTTCTCAGATCGTTCCCAAAAATCTGTGAAACTCTCGAATTACAATTCACCCTGCTTCTTTGTCTTCCTTCTCCGGCCCTTCTATCTTCTACCACGTTTTGACTCGTATCCTTTAGTCTTCTACCATTCTTGCGAATAGCTTTCTGCAATCTACTACCATTCTCACGAATGGCTTTCACTAAACAACTCCAAAGTGCTTATGAGCAACCTAGAATAAACTTCACAAAATAGGATATACATGCTCATAAGGATATAACATCCATTCGGTATAATAAGTCTACAAAACTAAGGATTTAGATAAGAAAACCAACAATGGATATCTAAACCCCTTCTAATGTAAACCCGACTAAACCTAGAAATCAACCAACCAAAACATACTAATAAATGTGTTAAATGCATTGGTTAACACATGTTTTTAGGTGCAGAGAAGAGATTCTTATATTCTTCTTATTTTCTATGTTGTGAATATTATGTATAATTTTTGGATTATAATTTTGTATTATTTATGCCAGGACATGCACACATGAATTCATTCATTGCATAATATTGTGCTATGGTTGAATACTAATTTGGGAGTGACCTACACCCATGCGGGCGTTCTTTTTGCCAAATTACCTGCGGAGTTCGTCTGAAGATAGAATTTATAATTTTCTCCCGTACTCACTGCTAACTACTATAAGGTAGCTAATGGCAAGTCGGGGTCATCCACATAGACACTAGAATTTAAGAGTTAGCTTGACACAACCGACGGGCGTCACCCCTTTCGTGTGTCAGGAATAACTAGTTCTTTAATAAGATAATTAGGAGGGGTTGTGACTGATATGAACCTATATGCATGTACCAAAGCATTTGACATGTTTTTTATTATGCTTTTGTTGTTTGATTGCTAGTTTTAGTTTGGTTTAAATTACAAAGGGTTTGGATGGCCGTATTGGTATTCTTATCCAAATCTTGAGCTTTGTAGACTTAATTGGTTTTAATGGACACTTTATCCTCACAAGCACCTAGATTTTCTTTCGTGAGCACTTCGGTGTAGTTTTGTAGAAGGTCATCCACAAGGGTGATAGTATATATTAGAAGGTCATTCATAAGGATGATAGTAAACAGAAGGCCATTAGTCAAAACTTAGAAGTAGATGGAATCAAGCCGAAAAAAGAAGGGAGTCAAAGTTCAATTCTTGAAGACCGACACAATCGAACCAAACAACACGAGTCATGCTAGTCAAACAGTCCATACCAGAGATCTTTAACATGAGTTATGCCAGCTAGGATGGTCGTGCCAAAGATCCTCAACATGAGCCACTTGCTGTAAAAAGGCTCGTACCAACCAGAAGCTCCGTGCGGCTAAATTATGGACACGGGTTGTGCCCCTTTACACGGCCCGTATCGTTTCATTTCCAACATTTATGGACCATCCCACAAGGTGTAAAGATTGACACGCTTGTGCCATCATTTTTCTTGAAAATTGACTTCCAACCAACCGCTTGCAATGATTTACACGGCTCGCATTGTTCAGAAAAAAAAATCAAGAAATCGGTCGATGGCCTATGCCGAACGAAGCATCCGCAAGTATCAGAATGGCCAAGACAAGGCCCTAACTGGCAGCCCGTGCCAAATAGCATGGCTCATACCAGGCTTAGCCAGCACAGCCATGCCAGACAACACGGACTATGCCAGAAACTGCCAACATGGGTTATGTGCTATAGCACAGCGTGTGCCAATTTTAGCTGCTAGGGTTTTTTGCCTCATTTTAGGCCTATTTCAAGGACCAAATTCCCTACTAATATATAGAAGCCTATGTCTATTAGGGTTAAAGGGAGCTTTAGTTTTATTCTAATTATAAGAGTAGGGTAGAGAGAGAAAGGAGAATACTCCTCTCTAGGTATTTATAGTGATCGGATTGACAACCCAATTGCTGCTTTACAGAGTTAACCTTTAAATTCCTATCATCTCTTTGGACGTCCCCGAACTTTCCACTATCTACCCCTTGGTAGTTTATTAGTAAGAATGGGAGCAACAATATAAATTCTATCTTTGATCTTACAAGCGCTCCGCCCCACAGAGTGCGGGTCAAATTTTGATGCACTATCGGGGATGCTATTTTAGAGATTGTTGTTTTCTGAAATATGTATTACTTAAATTCTTGGTGTGAATCAAGAATCCTTGCACTATAATTCTGAATTTTGTGTATTTTTCTTTATTTCTATTTTATTGGAAAAAGAAAAAAATATGGGAAGAAAGTGCTCAACAAGCAAGATTTTATAAGGTATGTCACTATGATCATCCTACAGAGTCTTGTCTTGGTTGAGCGAATATGGGAGAGAAATTGAGGTTGTTGTTTGTCGAAGCCAATGGCAGCGAGAATGGTACCCATACCATGACTCCCCCAATTTGGTTTTGAGTTACACCCCCAATTCAAGGAACCAATACTTGGATTTATTTCCTAAATCCACATGTGATGAAATACTTCGCACTTTGGCTAATTTTGGTATAACTAATGAGTCGCTCCAATCCCAAGTATTTGGTTGCCTTAAGGATTTGGGAATCCAAATTTCTTTGAGTATTGAGAGAGTTGGGGGGCAAGTAAGTGAGTTGATAGTGAAGATGAGCTAACTAATGGGAAGAATAAAGATAATGGATGAGGAAGCTCACCACCTCCTTCTATGGTTGGGTTGAGAAGTAGGCAATAAGTTGAGCACCACAAGAAGCTTTTTGAGATCCTCGGACACGGTGATGTTAGTCCTTCTACTTTTGATACTATTAATCTTATGCCTAAATGTGGAAAATTTTAAAGAAATATGTGCTTTGGGATAGATTGGTAGATCAAATTAATGGACACCCCCATTTTCTTGTGCAAAATAACCTCCCACCTAAATGAAATGACCCTAGCATGTGCACTATCCCTTGCACTATTCAAGGAACATTGGTTAAGGATGTTATGGTAGATTTAGGTACCTCAATTAATGCTATCCCTTACTCTCTGTATAGATCATTGAACTTGGGGAAAAATCATGCCACCGGGGTGGTAGTCCAATTGGCAAATCTCTCCACCACATACCCAAGAGGTATCGTGGAGGATGTGTGGTCAATGTGAATAGACTAACATTCTCGGCTGATTTCAATGTTTTAGATATGGAAAATGAAAAAGATACCACCCCTATATTGTTAGGGAGACCCTTCTTGAAAATCTCTAAGGCTAAAATTGATGTGCATACCGGAAGGTTAAGCTTAGAGTGGGGTAAAAACATTGTGGAGTTTAACATGTGTGAGAATATACATTGTCTTGCAATCCCTTCCATTTGCGACTGATATTATTGATAATATTGTGTAAGGGACTTTTGATGTTGCTATGAATGTAACTTTAGAGAATGATCCTATTAAACATGCATGCTTTAGTTCTCTAAATGCTAGCTTAGTGGAGAGTGAGAGGGAGGTTGATCCCCAAATTGAGACTCACATAGAAGCCCTACCCAAGAACCTAGATGAACTAGTGATGCCTGAGACCAAGCTTTCAATAGAAAAATCACCCGTAGTCGAGCTTAAGCATTTACCCAAAAACTTGAAGTATGTTTTCTTAGGCGAGGGAGAGACAATGTCGGTGATCATTTCTAGTAGGCTCACTAGTAACCAAGAGGTTTGGTTGATTGAGGTGCTTAGGAAATTTAAGGGAGCCATAGGTTGGACCTTAGTCGACATCAAATGTATAAGTCCCTCAACCTATATGCACCGTATATTTTTAAAAGAGGATGCAAAGCTCGTACACCAACCTCAAAGGCGGTTAAACCCACCAATGATGGAGGTAGTTAAAGGTGAAGTCCTTAAGCTAATTAAGGCAGGGGAGATATTTCCTATCTCTGATAGTACTTGGGTGAGTCTCACTCAAGTGGTGCCGAAAAAAAGTGAGGTGACTATGGTAGAGAATAAGGACGGGGATTTGGTACCCACGCGTATTAAAACTGGTGGCGAGTGTGTATTGATTATTGCCGCCTAAATGCGGTAACTCGTAAGAACCATTTTCCCCTACCTTTCGTTGACTGAATGCTTGAGAGGTTATCCAGCCATGCTTATTATTGCTTCCTCGATGGCTATTTGGGATATTTCCAAATAGCCATCGATCTTGAAAACCAAGAAAAAACTATCTTTACATGCCTTTTTGGCAATTTTTCCCACAGACGCATGCCCTTTGGTCTTTGCAATTCCCCGTGCACCTTCCAGAGATGTATGGTTAGCACATTCTCATAATTTATTGAGCATTTCGTTGAAGTCTTCATGGATGATTTCACTATTCATGGAGAATTCTTCGACTCTTGTCTACATCGTCTAGCACTTGTTCTAGAAAGGTGTATTGATATAAACCTTGTGTTAAACTCCGAGAAGTGCCACTTTATGGTAGATAAGGGCATTTTTATAGGTCATGTAGTGTCGGCCCAAGGTCTAGAAGTAGATAAGGCTAAAGTTGACACAATCAAATCCTTTCCCTACCCCACTAATGTTAGGGATATTAGGCCATTATTAGGGTACACCAGGTTCTACCTGTATTTCATTAAGAATTTCTGTAAGATTTCCTCTCCTTTGTGAAAATTGCTGCAAAAGGCTTTCGAGTTCATTTTTGATAATGAGGGTAGGAAAGCCTTTGATACCTTGAAAGAGATGCTTGTGATCGCTCCTATCATCCAACCCCTAAATTGTTCCATCCCCTTTGAAATAATGTGTGATGCAAGTGACTATACTATAGGGGTGGTATTACGCATCCATAACACTTAATGATACACAACGCAATTACTCCACTACAAAAAAAGAGTTATTGGCCATAGTATTTTCTCTTGAGAAATTCAGGCTTTGTTAGGTACTAGGGTCATAGTTTACATGGATCATGCAGCACTTCGCCACTTGATGACAAAGAAGGAAGCAAAACCTAGGCTCATTAGGTGGATACTTCTTTTGAGTGAATTCAAACTTCAAGTGAGAGACAAGAAGGTTAGTGAAAATGTGGTAGCCGACCATCTAAGTAGATTAAGACCCCTTGAGAACCTAGATCCCACCAAGGGGAAGCCTGAGTTGGAATCCATTCGGGAAGAATTTCCCAACGAACAATAGTTCGAGGTAATGACTAGACAACCATGGTATGCCGATATAGTGAACTATATTGCCACGGAAGAGTTTCCCCCCTTGTATGATTAAACAAGGAAGAATAGTTTGGAAAATGAGGCGAAAGAGTATTTTTGGGATGATTTTTACTTGTGGAAGCATTGCACCGACCAAGAGATTATGAGGTGTATTCCTGAAGAGGAAGTAGGACCCATCCTTAGACTTTGCCATTCTTCCGACATTGGTGGACATTTTGGGTATAAGAGAACCGTAAAGAAAGTAGCGGAATGTGGCATTTATTGGTCGAACATGTGTAAACATACCCGAGATTTCATCCTATCATGTATCGGTACCAAAAGATGGGAAATATTTATTTTAAAAATAAGATGCCCCAAGTTCTATCAATGTCGGTTAAGGTTTTTGATATGTGGGGGACAGACTTCATAGGTCATTTCCCCAATTCCAGTGGTAACACATATATTCTAGTGGCAGTGGACTACATGTCCAAATGGGCCGAAGGCAAGGAAAAAAGGAAAAATGATGTGGAAACAGTAATTAGTTTCCTCAAGCTAAATATCTTCTCTCGGTTTGGCATCCACCAAACCATAATTAGTGATAGAGGAACATAGTTTTGCAACAAGGTCATGGAAACTTTTCTTAGGAGGTACAGAGTAACCCATAGAACATTTACCGCGTATCACCCACAAACAAATCGCCAAGAGGAGATATCCAATCAGGAAATCAAGGCCATCCTTGAAAGAACGGTAAACTTGTCTAGAAAATATTGGAGTACCCAGCTGAATGATGCACTCTGGGCCTACCTAACTGCATATAAAACCCCGATAGGCATGTCACCCTTCTGAATCCTCTTTGGCAAAAATTGCCACCTCTCAGTCAAATGCATGAATATGGACTTGAGTGAAGAAGGGAAAAATAGGAAGTTGCAACTACAGGAACTTGAAGAACTTAGGCGCAACTCCTAGGATGCTGCATTGATTTATAAGGAAATAATGAAAGAAAGGCATGATGAGAAAATAGTGAAGAACGACTTTTTGGTGGGACAAAAGATCATTGTCTTCCAATCTCGGCTATGTCTCTTTTTGGGTAAATTGTGGTCAAGGTGGGTAGGTCTGTATGTGGTGACCAAGGTGTATGCCAACAGAGCAATAGAGGTGAAAGATGAAAACAATGGCATTAAGTGGCTAGTCAATGGGCAAAGGGTGAAGCCTTTTTTTGAATGGGAAAATTTAGGAGTGGTCAAGGAGGGTAATCCCCTCCTTGGTCATCAAATCCATGCATAAACTATTCTAAGTGAAATAAGTCATAAGGACGACAATGAAAAAATGGTTCTTTGATTTTGTTTTAGTAGGTTTTGAAAACTTGTTTGTGTGATTTTGAAATGTGTTTGAATATTGGTGGTGTTTTTGGGATTTGTAGTCATCGGATTTTTCGTTGAAATAGTATTGCGCTTGGTTTTCGTGTTTTTGAATGGAGAAATTTTTGCAACAAAAAATTTAAGGAACAAGTGTTTGGCACGGGTCGTGCCAATTCTCGTTCTGCAAGCCGACATGAGGCATACATACAGCACGAGTCGTGCCATGAGAATGATGTCATGTGGATTGCGGATGTCGTTGAGGACTTGTAGTGTTTCCAACCTCTTTCTTGCCTTGGTCACATGTATTGGGGACAATGCTTGAACTAAGTGTGGGGGAGGGGTTGGAACACCTTCACATGGGTAGCACTTACTTTGCTTTCATCTTTTATGCCTTTATCTGCTTGTGATTGTTTTGGATGTTGTGATGACTGTTTCTCTCTTTTTTTCCCCTCATTTGACTTTTGAAAACTTTCTTTGTTAGTTTATTTTTGAAAACTTTATTTTTGGTGTGAGGGAACCTTTTGTAGTTGTGGGATATTGGAACACATTTGGTGGTATTAGTTTGTTTCTCTTTGATTGAATTCATGTAGTATGAAGCCCACCTTTAGGGAATTTTGTGTTACACATAAAAAAATGATTTTTTTTTAAAAAATATATATATATATATCCGGTTTTGTCAAAAACCCGAAAGGGCGACTTAGGCAACAATGGGAAAGGCCTGAATAGGTTGAAAAATCTATGTAAAAGTGAGAGGCCATGGTGTGGGAAATGGTGAGAAGTGAGTTCAATTTGTGTGAAGCTAGAATGAAAACCTGGAAGGGCTTCTAGGAAAAATGAGAGAAATTGGAAACTATGTTACGCATCTCTTGAATTGTCTTTGGTGGCTTCTTCGGCGGAGTAAGTTAGTTTCACATATATCATGTATAACTTGCATTTTTCTTGGTATGATTGGTTGGAAAGGTAGGCAAGGGGAAGATCCAAACAAGCACCTTCTGGAAGTGAGGTTTTGTGAGAGAATGTATTGGTTAACTCTCTCTTTGCATGCTACATTTCGCTTAGATTTTTGCTCGTTTTTATTTACTCAAGGACGAGTAAAATTTTAAGTGTGGGGGATCAATTTTCACCTAAAGCATGTGTTAACTAATGCATTAAGCACATTTGTTCTTATGATTTGGTTGGTTGACTGCTAGGTTTAGTCGGGTTTACATTACAAGGGATTTGGATAGCCATTGTTGGTTTTCTTTTCTAAATCCTTATTTTTGTAGACTTATTAGACCTAATCGACTCTATGTCTTTACGAGCATCTAGATCTTGTTTTGTGAGCTTATTTGTTAGATTTCTCATAAGCACTTTGGCATAGACTATAGAAGGTCATCCGCAAGAATAGCAGTAGATAGTAGAAGGTCATTTGCAAGGATGGTAGTATAGAATGGTAGTAGACAGAAGGCCAGAAGTTAAAACATGGTAGTAGATAGGATCGAGCATAGAAGAGGAAGAAGTAGAATATCAACAAGTGAAGAATTGGCACGGTCGTGTAATACTGTACGGGTCGTGCCAGCTAAAATGGGTGGTACCAAAGTGCCTTGGCATGGGCCGCAGGGTTATGCATAGCCCATGGCGTTCAATAGGCTTGTGAGCTAAGCATGCAGCACGGGTCGTGCCATAATGTGCGGCCCGTACTCCTTGAAGTTAAAGATCCTAAGACCAGCCCATGGGATGTGAATATTTGTATGACCATGCCGTCAGTTGCCAAGAAATAAACTTCCAGCTGACGGCCCGCAAGGTTATGCATGGGCCTGTGCAACTCAGAAGGTGAAATTAAGCTTCCAACCGACGGCCCACAAGATTGTGCATGGCCCATGTCATTCAAGCTGTCAGAAAGTACTTTCAGCCAGTGGCCTGCGAAGATATGCATGATCGTGTGCTCAGGAGAGCAGAAATTCATGCCCAATCGGCAGCCTGTGTCATATTTCGCGGGCCGTGTACTATTGCATGGCCCGTACCTGGCGACATCTAGGGTTGTAGCTGCCCTTTTTGGGCCTTTTTAAGGCCCAATTCTATCTACCATATAAGAGGGCATATGTTTACGAAGGTTAAAAGTTTGGATAGTTTTTGTTTCATTCTCCTAGTTTTTCCTAAGAGTAGGTAGAGCGAGAAAATGGCTAACCCTTCTCTCTTAGTTTAACTCTCCTTGTTTTTCCTAAGGGCATTGAATCTAATGGATCAATTGGGTTCAATACTTAGGGAGTAGTGATTTAGCTTGGGGATATATATTTGTATTCATGACTTGGTAGTTATTTTGTGAGATTCTAAGATCTTCCTATCCTTTAATGCTTATGAATATTGTGTTGACTTGTTCCTTACATTCTTGTTAAATGCATGATTGATATACTATGTTGGCATACACCTTAGTCTACTTTCATTGTATGGTGCACTATTTTTGTCCCCTAAGGAGTGTTAGCTGAGGTAATAAGGGGAGTGAGAAGTTCACGACCATGTGGGTATATGCATGTGGGTTATGAGCACCGCTCCGATGACCATATGCTAGTAAGACTAGCTACTCGCTAGTGAAGAACTGGATAGTAGCCCGATGGGATGATAAGATAGTAGTAGCAACTAGGGTTGGCGTAATTTGACGTATGTCGTTGCAACCTTAGAGTCACCACAAGGTGCCGATCCTTTTTCTCTATGGTCCTAGGGAGAAGCATTCATAATGGAGTGCCTGGGATGTAATTCTTTATGAGGAATGAGTAGAACTATACAGCAGGCGGGGATATTGTTGCACTTCCCTAATTACAGAGGCGGGGTCAATAGAAGAAAATGAGAGAACCTTTGTGTGACAGGCAAGGGGAAGTATTGACTATCGACCACATGATGTGTCCATTTTATATGAATATTTTAGGATTTTTTTGTATTCATTTTGGTACACTTTGGTGCTTTGAAGACTATGTTGTACCTCAAATTCTTATTATTAGAGTTGAAAGCAACTTTATCGCTTTTGACACTTATAATGAGGATTCTGTGAGACAAGGTATTTATCAAAGACTTGAAGACATTGAAGACTCCATTATGAATACTGAAGACCAAAGTCAAAGGGGTAAATTACTGTGTTTGTCGCGATCGCGATGGCCCACTTGCCCAGATTTAGTTTTCAGAATTTTTGTAATATAAATACTACAATTTTTCTCTTCTTCTACACACACTCTTTCCAGCCCGTTTTTAGAGCCATAAACCCTAGTTTTTCCATTTCTTTCATCTTTGTTCATCTTAGCTTCTATGTTTAAATTGTTGTTGTTAATTAGTATGATTATGTGTAACTAAACTATATCTTGGGAGCAATTGATATAACTTCCAAGCCCATGACTTGAGACTCTTGTTTTAATCTATTTGAAGCTTTTGCTATTGTGTGATTTGTTGTTCTTGAATTAGATTATTGAGTTCATTAATGATGTTAGAAGTTGTTTATATGCATTGCTTGTATGAGATTGTATTAGGGTGGAGAATGCTTCCTATAATTCTTGAGTTGTAGGGTGAAAAGTGGACAAATTCTCCTTTGCTTTGATATGAACTCCAAAAGCATGAATTAGACTCTTGTGATGTTGTTAGGGATTTAGTAAGGATAGATGAATGTGATGATGTTGAACTCGTTGTCATGTTTATGAATGAATGCATGAATTAGCCCTAGGCTAAGCTTGTTGGTTCTCTAGCTTTTGATGCCATTAGTGGAATGCTTTTAGGCGTTGTTCGCCTAACGGGGCCATTAGTGAAATAGAGCTAGGATGTTGAAATCATTCTAGTAAACTTCTAGTACGGAAGAACGGAAGATTTATCTTCACAACAAGTAGTGAAAGTGGTTAAATAGATTATATGTCAATGATGGATAGAAAGCTTGGAAGTATAAGTCAATTGCCCCCGAGACTTCGTAATATAATCTTAATCTCGTTTTAGTTCTTGTATGCTTTAATAGCTAACTTGTCCTTGATTTGTTAACTTAGAAAACCAAACTCAAAAAACCCCTCTGTTCATGTGCTTATATATATATATATATGTATCTATATACCTAGCGTAATATTCTCTGTTTTATGAGCAAGAACTTGAGAATAACCCCTGTCTCTGTGGACGATCCCAACTTGCCACTATCTACTTAGTTGCAGTTAGCACACATTTAGGGCTATAAATTACATCTTTGAGAGGTACGGTGACGGCCTCCCATACAACACAATGCATTGTTTCACAATCACCCATTCAACTAAATCATAACCATTTCAAATAACAATACACGTGACTTCTGAAACAGATTCATGGGAAAAATACGAAATGACTCTATTATTTCACAAAAGTACCAACAGAACCTTGTAAAAACTAAAAGTGCTATTGTAACCCTAACTTATGCATCAGATGTGCATATATAACCTTTTGACACTATTCTGGCATTGACCGGTAGTTTTCTGGCTTTAACCAAATCAAAAAAGACTAAAACTAAAAATTCAAAGACAAAAATACCCTACATTCTTCTTCATCCTCTCACAACTGCTCTACCACCTCCACCGTCGCTGCCACTCCACCACGTCAGAACCTCACCGCCTCACGACCTCCTCCCTCTATCCAAGCCCACTTCTTCCCCCAAACCCGCCGCCTTCTCTCAGCTCCTCCCTTACTCTCCGCCTTCCTTAACACCACCACCATCTTCATTCCTCCTCAGCCAGCCCCACCGCTCCTCAGCCCCTCCTTTACCGCTCATCTTCCCTAACCCTAGAAACAACACCACCTTCTTCATTCTTCCTCAGCTAGCCCCGCCGCTCATCCCGTAG
>JAULKJ010067877.1:0-16206 GCA_032355405.1 Rubia balearica | reverse complement strand
CATCCCGACTAATGCATGGCCATGGGTTCTTAATGACAAATCCATACAAAATCTAATCTGATTGACCAATCCATGTCATTAAATGAAATAACACCATCACAAACCTAATTCACTCACATGACATAATCCAATTGCTAGTTCATCTCAATGGTGGATCTTTTGGATTCAATTTTAATAATTTATAAAAATTGTGATAGACTGTTAAAATGTATGGCAAAGTTTTGGGAAAAATCGTCTTTCCATAGGCATATAGAAAGACGGGGCTGAATTGGGACTATAAAAAGGTAAAATGTTTTAGCTTCAATATTAAAAAATTATTATGCAACATGTAGGAGTGATAAGTTTATGACCCGATTAATACAACCCAAAAATTGTATTTTGATTTCTTCAAATTTGCAGTTTAAACCTTGGTCTTTCCATAACTTATGGAAAGATCGTCTTTCAAGAGACGGACTCAAATTGTATTTAGTAATGTATCATTCGCAAGAAGTTCTAGCATTATTAAAACACTTTATTGATTGATTGATTATATTAGATGATGAACACTTTAAAATTACTTGTGATTAGAGATAAGAGGTTTGAGTGCTAATTGGGTGATGGAATATGGTTAAAATTTATTGTTAAATAGTTTTAGTGGGACCTTTTCTTTTTCTTTTTTATTTCAGTAAAAAGCTTCAATGACTTCATCCATCGGTTCCTTTCATGCATACAAATTTTAAATATTCACTACAAAACTAAAACCGATGCCATAAATTGCGAGTTAAAGATTCAACAATTCAAAAAAAAAACTACAGATTATAAGTTAGGTTAGATCCCATCATTGGATGACATAATGTAGCTTCATTATAGGTATCTAAACAGTTGAATCCAATAACTAGATAGTCTAAACTACAATACGCTAGCAGCAGAAAATCAACCAGAAATGTCTAATTAACGTTAATGATGGTGGCTTTCGTTATTCCTTTCTTAAGTGGAACACTTTGACTCACGTTTGCCAACTTATTAAGGGTGCATATTCAATACTTTAATTTTGCATTAAAATCTTGAGTTCACCCGCAACCGCTTTCCGGTTAAAACTAGATGCTCATTCAATACTTTAATTGCAGAAAATTTTAAATGTTATGGAATTTTATATGTTAAAATGTTGGTCCAATCACATATTGACACGTGTCAATTTTTCATTTATTTTTTCATAAACATAGCTGAATATCAAATAGTGGTTGAATTTTTGGACACATGACAACATGTGATTGAGCCCTCACCATAGCATACAAAATTCCTAACATATAAAATTTTCATGCTCTGAGGTCTTAACTTTACGTTTTGGTGGTTTAAAACTCGATCAGTTTGATGTTCAAAAAAGTGGAGAGGAAAATGGCGGATTCCCAAGCTCACCGAACACGATCAAAATTGTTAATCCGTGCGGAATCATCAACTGAAATGTGGACATGTGACAAAAGCATCACTAACCAATTTTGCACTATAATTCTTTGTATCTATTATTTTTTTTAAAGTGTCAATTCAACCCTATAAATTTCAAAAGTGCGATTCAAATTCTAAATTTTTGAACAATTGTGCTGATATACTCAAACTACACAATTCCATCATTGACTAAATGAATTCAGATGTTGACCTAATCTAGAAATTAAGATGATAATACTCATGGTTTAAAACTACCCCTTTTGTTCCTTGTTGATGTAGCATATGGTTTGATTTAAAAGGGATTCTGCTCCGCCGCCACTGCTGGAAAAATCGTTGCCACCACTGCTCCCCCATTGCCACCACCGCTCAGTCTCTCACCGTTCAATTCCTCTTGCCACCGATTCACCACACTACCCTTCCACCCTGCCACCAACCCTCAAATCCATCACCAACCCTCTAACCTCCCGCTCCGTCACCACCCCAACCACCCTCTCACCATCGATACACCACACCACCCTTCCACCCCCAGCCTCCACCACCACTGCACCCGCTGCCTCACCCCATCACCGAACCTCATCCCATGTCACCAAAGATATCACTGCGTCGCTATTGGGAAGAAGAAGAGCGAACACCGTTTGTGACCGCTGCAGAGAAGAATAAGAAGAAGAAGAGAGTGTCATTGGTAAGAAGAAAGTGAGCGGCGTAGAAAAAGAAGAGGGTGGCGGGTGGGGCCGTTGGGAAATTGATTTGTGAGGGTAAAAAAGAAAATGTTTGGTTTAATAGACATTGAGGGTATAATGTTCCTTTCAAATTTTCTTTAAAAAAATTCACTAGAGATATAGTGGCTAGTTTCAAGTTGACAGGGATAGGTTAGATTGTCCCTTTTGACCAAAACAAATAAATTTTTTAGCACTTAACTTTTTTTAAAATATTACCACATTCTTTTTATGTTGAGTAATTATTTTCATTCATCATTTCATTCTCTCCTTAAATTATATATATAATGGATTTAAATAATAAGGTGTCGCTACTAAGAAAACGGAGGAGTAAATTTAAGGTGAAAAGAAAATCCAGTACTACCTTGAACAAAAGCTAAGATAGAACATAAACTCTATTTTGTGAAAGAGTGGATCTCTTGACAGACGCCCTGTCCATAAGTTTATGGACATGCCAAGGACCTATCTGCAATTAAAAAATAGAGATAGTAAAAACTCTCAGGCCAGACCATTGGATTATGGGTCGGGACCAGCCCTTCTCTTCTCCTTCCTTTTGCGAACCAACTAGCAATTCACCCTTTCTTCTCCTTCAATTGATCTGTAAACATTCTTCCTTCTTCGGTTGATAAATTGCTCAAACATTCCATCTTCTTCGATCTGCAAATTCCCTAGCGACCAAATCTTTCTCCAATTTATTTGTCTCCCCCCCCCCATTAACCCTTCAAATGACCGGTTACTCTCCGGCAAAATTTGCAATGAGCTCTTCGCCCTGCAACAAGATTTACATCAATAAATTTCAGTTTTAAACCAATGAAATTTAGTTTCAAGAAGAAGAAATTTTGCCTAATAGTGTCCAATACATGCATTTTTCACATTCGAATGAGTTTATGTTGTTAAATTGCCTTCAATGTAAATCAAATTGTTGTTGAAACTTTTGCTGCTAGGAATTCTGCTGCTGTGAACATGTAAAAAACATGTGGCAAATATTCGAAAAAACAAATTAAATGTTGCTAAAATTTTCGTATATATTATGCACCAGTTACCTTGCAGTACATATCGTTTGCATTAAAACGTGCACCTGTTTTAAAAGCTCTGAATATGAATCATGAAACTTTTCTAGGAGATCATGTAAGTTAAGTTCAAATTTGAAAATTTTAAATTTGTCATATTAACCGTGCATTGATTACTTAGAACATGTATTGTTTAAAAAAACACGCACCTGATTTAAAAATGTTAATTCCTTTTATGAATAGTATAAAACTTTGCCATGAGGTAGTTCATAAGTTACCTTATGAATCGTTTCTGTTTTGTTAAAACATCAATATGTTAGCCTATAACTAGTATTTCTTATAGTATATATAATAGAGGTCACGTAATTTTGTAGTTTTTCAAATTTTCACATGTCTTGCATTCAATACCTTACAATATATACTGATTGGATTAAAACATGTATTTGTTTTCAAAAACATGAGTAGATTCCTTGATTTAAATCAAAGAGAGATCACAGAAAGTCTTCCCGACGTGAAACCAACACATGTAAAGCATTGCATACTTTGTATATAAAACATGCAAATTTTGTCAATTTCAAACACGAGAGGGGATCTCAACACATCTAAATAAAATGGAAGATAAAGTGTTCGTGACAGAAACCTTCCATTAGGGAACTTACAATTACAACAATATTTCTATCTAGATTAACTAACAATCTCTAATACAATGAATCAATTATTAATCTTCAAAAAAGGGGTCATCTTTGAATCTACAAGTTTAGTATCATGTTCACCTGAATCCTCCTCCCGTCGGAACGTTTTCTGAAGTCCAATGTTTAAATTGTCTGATTTCTTAAAAGTTATAACCACTTCAAATTTAGATCTAATTCCTGCAAAAAGTCATACACATTGGATATTAACTATTGTAGCATATAAGCAAACAGGTACAATTTATAATTCAAAACGAAAAATAATCAACAATGAAAATAAAAGTCAAACACAATAAAACTAACAAGTACATAATGTATACTAACAAATGCAATAAATAACTAAACAAGTGTGGTTCCTAATTCAAAACACATTTAAAAACAAAAGTCAAATACAATAAAACTAACAGGTACATAATGAATACCAACATATGCAACATATAAGTAAACAGGTGCAGTTCCTAAATCAAAACGGACAATCAACAACAAATGAAAATAAAAAGGCATGCATAGTACTAACAAATACACACTGAATACTAGCATATGCAACATATAATTAAACAGATGCACCTCGTAATTCAAAACGAACAATAGACAATAAATGGAAGAAAAAAGGCCATCCACGGTACAACTAACATGTACGTGCTGGATAATAACAGTTGCAATATATAAGTTAACAAATGCACCTCGTGATTCAAGACGAACAATGAACAAGTTTGTTGTAACAGCAAGAGAACAATTCAAAACCATATCTCTTACAACGCACGTAGAAACTCAAAATACTTTAAACGATGTCTATCTAACACTCAACAAAAAAAAAACCAAATCAAACAAAAATTGTGTAATAATACTATTAAAAATAAACCCTGGATGTACGACATACCCCATAGTAACGAGCGGACGGAGAATCGCGGGGAAGAGGTGGAGAAACGTGCGGTTACAGAGAAACTGAGAAGAGACGGAGAAATGGCCGGAGAGAATTGGGAAATTGCTAGAGAAAAAAGAGACCTTATCGCAGAGAGAGAAGAAGAAGAGCTGCAAAAGTAAAGAGAAAGCAGAGTTATAATACAACTAGAAGATTAATTTTTCATTAATTACAAACTAAACCCCATATTGCAAAATAGTCCCTGGCCTATCCATAAATTTATGGACAGGTTGTCTTTCCTGAATCTTTCTCTTTGTGAAATTATGGGGTCCTTAATTGATTTAAGGTGTTTTTATTGTTTAAAAATAAAATAAAATGGGATTGAAGATGAGTGGAGTAGGGCTTAAGATAGCGGGAATCATGGGAGGTGAGAGCATGTGCAGTGGGAGTTTCATAGTGGTTTATTATTGGAAAGAAACCACAAACAGATCACAAAACCCCCACAGTGGGAGTTTCATAGTGGTTTCTTTTAAATAAAACCGATGGTTGGTCTCTAAAATTAACAACCACCCCATTCTTTCTTTTGCTGACAAGCACGTGGGATGCCCTGGCCCGCGTGTCTTTTTGTCCTCTTAGTGGGACACGTGGCACGTTCTTGTTAGGCCACGTGTCCCCACAATGCCCCACCTATTTTTTAAAAAAACATTGGTCTGAAAATTATTCTTTAAAATTTTTGAGTTTGCTTTTTAAAAAAATCTGTAATTGTTTTGAATTTCATTTTGAATTACATTTTTTAGTTGGATTTTTATAAATTAATTTCTTTTATTATTTATTTTAATTCAATAAATAAATATTTTTTGAATAAAACAAAAATAAATTACAAAAGTAAAATTATATTATTAAATTTTGCATTTCAATTTATTTTGGATGGAAAAATTTATTTAAATTAAATATTGGAAGAAAATTAATGAGTAGGGTAGAGAAAATCAAGTGAGGTCCATAATGTGGTTTTTTAGTGGTTTCTACCATTGCGAAGATAAAAATGAAGTTGTTTATTTGTGGTTGCTTATGATGAGGTGGAAGAGAAAGAATGAATATTTAATAGAAAGAAACCACATGAGTGGTTTCTTCCATTCTACTTTCCTATTCCCGAAAATGAGTACTTTCCTATTTCCTTTATTCTACACTTATGTTGCATTGGGGATAATGCTAGATTTCAAGTGTGGGGTGGGGGAATTAGCTTAGTGACTTGCGAGCATATGCTTATTATATTGCTCGTTTTGTGCTATTGTAATTAATAACTTCTTAGAAAGTTTCAAAAAAATAATTAATCTTGCTAACTTGAAAACCCGTGTGCGGGCAACTTAGACAAAAATGAGGGGTCCGGATATATCGAAAACTCGAAAGGGAGGTCTATGCAAAAATGAGAGACCTAATTTGCCTGGAAAAAGGTGAGGCGTGAGGTAAAGGAAAAAACTGAGAAGTTAGGATGAAAATCCAAAAGGGCTCTTAGGCAAAATGAGATAAATTGAGAGAAATGAAAAAAAAATTGAAGGCTCACTTTGCCACTTTGAAATTTTTTGGGTAGATTGAATTTCTTTTACCTTACTTTTGGGATGCCTTACTTTAATGCAATGTTGTTTTGTTGGAAATTTTGTTGGGTAGAATTTTTTTTAATCACAAATATGGGGATGGGTAGTCTCTCATGTTGGGGTTGAAAGAATTCTCAAGGAAAATGTTTCGAATATGTTATGGGGTTATTAATCTAGGAACCACCTTAGTTCTTAATCATTTTTACTTGAGGACAAGTAAATGTCTAAGTATGAGGTGTTTGATGTGCTCAATTTGTATCCCATTTTTAACACATTTGAAATCTAATTTTGTAATAGATTATGGACCTAATTGAAGAGAAATTGACATTTTATCAATTAAGGGGCTAGGATGAATTCATATGTTTTATATCCTAATTATTTAATTTATGAAGTGTTTTAGATTTTTTTGAAGTGATTGGGTTTGGAAGAGATCAAATGTTGAAGAAAAAAAATGAAAAAACTAGGAGATTGGAAGAAGGAGGCCAATTTTAATTGGTAGAAGCTGATTTTTGGGCAACTTCTTCATTGCGAGCCGCAGGACACTGCTGCGGCCCGCAGCCCAGTCAACAGGCAACAACCATGGGTCAAAAGGGAGTACTGTACGCCGCAGAGATGTCCTGCGGCCCGCAGCGATGACTTGGGCTGCTTTCCTTTTTCTCCCACTTTTAGCCTCTCTCTTGATAACTCTTTTTTCTCCATCCGAAATTCTCTTCTCCAAAACCCTAGATAACATTTATTTCTTCATCAATGCTCCAATGTTTACTATGGATTTTTATACTTTTATTATAGGTTTAGCTAATCTAGGCTAAATATACTTTTGGGAGCGATTGGTAAGCATTTTTAGTATGATTTGTGAGATTTGATTTATCCTATTTTGTGCTATGATTATCAAGTATATTTTTGTGCTTTCTTATGTAGTTAATGCATGATTTAGACTAGGATGATCAACCAATGGATGATTGTGGGTTAATTATTTGCTAGATTTTTGGTCAAACCCGGGATACTTTAACTTTGTCGATGTGATTATCGTTAATTGATGTTATGTTATAATTGGGTGTGACAACTAGTTATGATTATTGATTGATGAAATTTCTTAGATTTTAGATGAATTTGAATCGGTCTGATTAATTATCAATGTGGCTCACTAATAATGATTAGCAGGAAGGCTGATCCTCGTAGTCGTTATTATTAGATATATTTGTGCAATCCCGATATTTCTTTCTTGTAGGATATTGTGTTATTTGTATTGGTTCTCCATGTGTATTGCTATTCTCGGGGAAGTCTATGACGCCGATCGTCTAAGGTGACCCGAGGGTAAGGGTTATTGTGTGGCGTCGATCGCTCACTCTAACTATAATCGAGGAGAGGCGAGAAATATCTTCACCTGAAAAATGTTGATAATCTCTCCGCAATATGTGATCAATGCATGAAAATAGGTTAATTAATCGATGATCAAAGGCTGACTAGAAATGTAAACCAATTGCGCCCTATCATCTTAAGTACATCTTCCGTGCTAGTTTGTTCGTATTTATATCATTTTCTATAATTGTTGGTTAATTTAGAAGTTTAATGTAGTCGTAGTGTTTTCCAAACCAAAACCCCCCAACTTGGTTACCACACACGTAGAGTGACATCTACTATCTACTTTCTAGTAGTATAGCCGCAATTAGGGCAAATAAATACTATCTTTGAGAGGCATGATGACGGCCTCCCATTTTTCTCAAACCTTAACAATTATCCAATTATGGAGCATCTATGGGTAGAAATTAATTGAGATAGTTTTCCAAACATTCAATGTTGATTTAGCAATTTAATTACCATACCTTGTATATGTTATTTTTGTCATTGGTTAAAGCTTGTATATTTCGTGATGTATAATGATTGTGTTACATGTTATATAGTGTATATTGTTTTTTTCACAAGATGATGCCATGTTTGTAAGGAATATGAAAAAATGTTTAGATTAGGGCTGATTGTGCACAATAATTACTTATTCCTATGAACAAAATATGAACGTCTAACGTCGGTCACTATTAGTCAGCCTTTGCGACGTAAAACCAAATTAAGACCGACGTCTTACATGTTAGTAAAAAGTATGAAATATATTGAATGAGCGACATCACACGTAGGTCGACCTTACATTTACCTCAGTTATTTCATGGCTAAAAACCGTGGTAAAAATCCCTTCAGAACAGAGGTAATAGATGTTGTTTCTTGTAGTGAATATGGCTTGTTGCGAGTTGGTAATAATGGAAAAAAAAATTTGGGGGGGGGGAGAGAATTTGGCTAGGTTGGAGGATTAATTTCAATAATATAAACGTGTTAAATGTCGGAGAACAAAGGATGAATTTTGGTGGGGTGATTCGAAGCATTAACTTGGAATTCTTCTTGACCATGGTGTATGGGGATAGCACCATTGAAAAGATGAAACCAATATAGGAATCCTGAAGGGGAAAGGGAGTTGAGATGAAAGACCATGGTTTGAGCACAGGATATTTTAACTATCCTTTCGATTTTGGGGATAGAGAAAGTGGAAATGAAGTTGAAGAAAAGGAAGTCTTGGATTTCCAAGTGATGGAGGCTAATTTGTTGGTTGAAATTAAATCTATTTTCTAAACGTTTACTTGTTGGAATGGAAGGGAAGTGGGGGAGTTGATACATAGAAAAATTGATAGAAACATTGTAAACCTAGAGTAGGTAAGCAGGCTCGGCCCAACCTTTTGTGAGGTAAATCGACCACACTCTCAGAACACTATCCTATCATTTTTGAGTTTGCATAAGGAAGACACGGAGATAAGGAGCTTCAAAAATTTCAATATAGGGGAGGCCTCACCAAAATTCAAGGGGACAATGAAGAATTTTGGTATTCTTCCTGAAGACATGGGAAAGCCTTTGAACAGGGTTAATATAAGGGAGTTCTCTGAGATTGGAGAAAGGATGGAGAAGGCTACGAAGGAATGGATTTTGTAATAGTAGAGGTTTAATGAAGTATCAATGGATGAAAGTAGGAAAAGGACGGAATTCGATGCAAGAAGCTGCTCAAAGAATTAGAGGAGATTGAATACATGTTCTTGCAACAAAGAGCTATAGTGCAATGGCTTCATGAGAAAGATAGGCCTACCAAATTATTTTATGGTTCTAAGAGAACAAGGCAATATAAGAACAAAATTGTGAACATAAAGGAGGGGAGTAGATTACCATCCAATGAAAACCAAATTGAAGAACTTTTAAAGAGGTACTATGTAAGTTATTTGGAAGTCTTTTGGGAGACTAAAGACTTAGAGGAAAGTTTGGCTACTTTTGGTGGAGTGCAAAGCATACAACAAGCATCATAAATCCAATCAGTTGGTAAAAAAGAGGTGAAGAAAGTACTTTGGGATTCATCCTAACAATATCTTGAGGAGAGATGGTTATAGAAGTAATTTTTTAAGAAGAAAATGAGACATAATTGGATGAAACATGGTGGAGGTTGTAAAAAACTTTTTCAAGGTGGTAGAATTCTAAACTCCATGAATCAAGACGTGATATCCTTGATCCTAAATGTGAGTCAACCTCACTTTCATGTGATTATATGCCTATACCTTGTTTCTCCGTACGTTATAGAGTGATAACCAAAGTGATTTGTGCAAGACTTTGTAACGTACTGCCTTGTTTGATTAGTGAGAATCAAAGTGCTTTTGTGAAAGATGGCCCATATCACACAACATTATTTTAACACAAGAATTGTTGCATAAGCACAATGTGGATGGCATGAAGAGAAGTCGTGTTGTTCAAGTGGATATTAGCAAAGCCTTACATTGTATTAGTTGGAAATTTCTTATCAAAAGGGATGGGATTTTGAAATTCCTGGAGTTGATTATACATTGGATCAAGAAAAGTACAATTAATTCATCCTTTAACTTGGATTTGAGTGGTAGGTATTCCTAAGGCTTCATGGGTAGAACAGGAGTTAAACAAGGGGATCCTCTATCCCCCTTGTTTTTTTTCTTCAACATGGAGTACTTTACTAGGATGATGGAAATGGAATACAAGGAAGCAAGAAGGTTTGTGTGTATACTTTGTTGTTTGCTGGTGACTTACTTGTCTTTTGTGGAGCAAACCAACAATCCACAGAGGCTGTGAAAGAATGCTTTAAGATATTTATGGAGGCCTAGGGTCTTTCAACAAGTGAGAAAAAAAATCTAGAATTTTATATTTCTAGAATGGATGAACAAGAGAAAACTTATAGGCAGAAGTGTTGAATGTAAAAAGAGGGGATTGTCCAATGCAATATTTAGGTATTGCTTTGTATAATGTGAGGTGAATAATGAAAGATTGTGAGCAAGTGGTGGAAAAATTTAGAAGGGAATTGCGTTGTAAGAAGAGAAAGTCTCAAGAAAGGTGGTGTGTCCAAAAGCTTACGAACAATCCACAATATTTTTTACCTAAAGTGTTGTAATTCTTTTATAAAATTTAAATATTGTATTTTAAAAGATAAAAGAGTAATAATGTATACTCCCTCATTCCCACAATGATCTTCCTAATTTCCATTTTGGGACGTCCCACAATGATCTTCCTATATCTATTATTTCCCTTTTTAGTCTAACAATCATAGCTAAACTACCACTTTTCAACCTTTGTCCCCCACTTTTAGCTTTTGTCCCCCACTTTTTCAGCCTTTGTCCCCCCACTTTCAGCCTTTGTCCCTCACTTTCTTAATCTTAGTGTCATTTTCATTTCGGAACATCATTGTGGGACGAAGTAGTATAATATAGTATGTAATTTAACAAATGCAGTGTACAAGAAAATATACAGTGGACTGTCCATAAACTTATGGACATGCCACCTGTCAGGAGACCCACTCTAGTTAGAATTTAATTTTTCTTTCTTATGCACGGAAGGTGTATTTCATTAAATTAATTTTACTAAGTTTAGTTAGCTTTTAGACTTGTATACTAAGAATACTCGAGGGTGTTCATGAGGATATTTTGGAGTTTTGTAGAAGTTTTTCCAGAGAAGAGAAGACGGGAAAACGGGTTATACTCCTATCTCTTGGGACACCTTCCGTAGAAGCGAACGATTTCGTGGATTGGGGATTGGAGATCCTTCTATTTGGAACAAGGAAGCATTTTTTTCCAAAAAATGTGGGACTTAAACTCAAAGAAATTCATTCTTTAGATTAGGTGGATTCAAGCATATTACATAAAGGGTAGAAGTCCACAAAGAAGAAAAGGAGGGGCAAGTTCTAGTTGGCATTGGAAGATATTGTGCAAATTGAAAGATAAACACTTCTATATCCTAGGAGTTGTATAAAAAAGGAAGGAAAGTTGAAGACAAGGATGGTGTATGACTAAATTAAGGGAGGAAGCAAAAGGGACTTTTTATGCAAAGTTAATTTGGCACAAAAACAATTTGCCTAATTCATCGAATTTTCCTATGGATGCTGTTAAAGGGAGGGCTGCTCACGATTGATATATTGCAATGATTTGGGATTCTAAAGACACAACAAAGGTGTAGTTTATGTGATTAGGTGGATGAGACAGCTACCGATTTGTTTTCGGGTTGTACATAGACTAAGGAGTTGATGAAAAGTTTGAAGTTGATGGAGACAAACAACATGAAATAAGTAAAAAGGTGTTTGTTGATGATTGTAAGAACAAGGCAGGGTTTGAAGTTGATGAAGCTTACTAGTGCCTTGTATAGAATACAGAATGAAAGAAACAAAAGGATCTTTAGCTAAGAAACTTCAAATACGGAGATCATGACTGCCTAAGTTGAACCCAAATACAAATGGAGGAGCTAGAAGAGACGGAAAGAAAATTTTGAAGATGAGTTCGATAGAATATAGAGTTGGTTGTTTGTTTTGTTTGTTTTCCTGTAAATAGAATGTTTTGATTGGGTTTTTCTTTCGAAAGACTGGGAGTGATGGCCTAAATTTTTTTTTTGGTTTATTTTGATCTATAACTTTCAATAAAAAAAATGCAGGTACATCACAAGGACTTAAAGATTCCTGTGCATATCCCTTTTCAAGAAAATATTGAACTTTTCATTGTAATTCCTTTGTTTCCTTAGATTGGCTTTGTAAATAGGTCAATTAGTATCACAGAACCTGACTTCAAGTCAACTTGATGCTTTATTCCTCGAATCAGGGGTAAACTATGAGGGAGTTCATTACGAAAGACGTCTTCAAATTCTTGTACTAACTTGGGAAAGTATATATTCTTTTGCAGGTAACTCTCATTAAAAAGCAAGACTAAGACAAAAAAATTATTAGTTAAGGTATGATTCACATCACTAACATAAGTATAGAATGAATGACTATAATAATGAGGTAATTCATGGTACATCATAAAGGTAGAAGGCAGAGAAGTAGGAAGTGAAAATAGGGCTTTGTACGACTTGCCTACTTGATCCTTGCCTTAGTTGTAGGGTTTGGGTTCGGCCCTTACAGCATTTAAGGGTTTAATTTTGGCCACCTTTTGGGTTTGAGGTAGCGTTTCAGCCACCACTCTATATTTGTCAACCTTCATTACCTTTTGAGGCTCGAAAAATTGTAGAGAAGGGAGAGAATTCAAGGTTGACCTTGTCCTATCTTTGATCACATTGATTTTGTTGATGGAGCTATCACGAATCGATTTCCTGTCAAACTTCCGGGGTCTTCCCAACAAAATATAACTAGCATCCACAAGAACACCATCACATTGAATTGAATCATGTTACTTTTCGATAGTAAACTTAATCATGGATTGTTCAGTAACTTTAAATTCACCACAACCATTTAACCTAATCTGTTTATATGGAGATAGATTATGAGTAACAGCAATGATAATAAATTTAATAAGAGATTATAAATAGTATTGGGACATGATCTTCCATATATAATTAATAAGAAATTATTATCAATCACAAGTCAACAAATATAGAATATATTAGCACATTGTACCTCACATTCAACTGCCACTTGAGCATTAAGAAGCTCAAATTCATCGATCGGAAGTTACTTTTGTTTCTTGTATTTCCTCACCAAATTCATCAATTTTGATCTCTTCAACGATTTTTTCTTCACTTTCGTAAAGTGCAGGCATATCAGCATATTGACCTTCACTGTCTCCTTCCTCCATTTTTTTTTCAAAATTTGAGCATGAGGATAATTGGATCGCAAAAGACCTCATTTCTTACAATTAAAGCAAAAAGGTGTTTTTGAAGAAGCTGTTTTTGACAAAGTAAAATTTGACTTACTGAGAGTATGATTGGATTGTTGGTTTGAGGGAACCATCCTCCTTTTTTAATGAAGCTTTTTGTATATAAATCAAAGAAAACAAAGAAGTTTTTAAGGCCATCACTCTTAGTCTTCTACACGATTTCAACTCTATCAGACTTGCTATCTACAAACAAATATTCAAACTAACCAGCTCTTTATACTTCTATCAAGATCTTCTCTGAAATTTTCTTTCCATATCTTCATCCTCCTCCACATACATTCGCCTTCAACTTGGGTAGCCATGGTTTTTGCCTTTAAAGCTTCATGGAAAAAGATCCTCTTGTTCCTTTCATTAAATATTCTATACAAAGCACTAGTCATCATCATTAACTTCAAATATTTTCTCCTTTTTACTTTCAACAATAGAAACTTATCTTATGTTGCTTACATCTCCCCGCTTCAAGCATTTCAACAACTTCCTAGTGTATTAGTAATGTGAAAATAAGTGGGTTGCGGTGTCATTCTCCTCATCACATAGCTACACACCTTTGGGCTAAAGTTTAATTTTCAATATTTGCTGTAAAATTTGATGATAAGATTGCAGACCCTTCCAATGACCTCTTCATGCCAATCAGGAAAAAAAATACTCCTGTACGAACGAATAAAAAAAATTTATTTCCAATTTTGGCTTTAGACATCTCCCAATTTCTAGAAAGAACTTAAGTGAAAAAAAAACAAATGCACTTGTAGTCCTAAACTCAATCACGATATTCCCAAAAGTAACCTTGGTCACCCACAACCTATACATGACGTCGGTGTTAGCTATAGTGGTCTCATCCCCAGACAGACTTCGAGCAGATCTTCCCCAATGAACCTTTTATATATACCTAAGAGTTATAATCTGTGATATACTGTAGACCAAGTACTAGAACTCTTTTAGGAATTATACACATGGAGAACATTACAAATGAAATTTCATTTGTTTTTATTTGGTGGAAATTATTGTTCTCATTACTCTAAGACCTGTATTTGAACTTCAGTGAAATAGATGGTTGGATTTTTCTTATCTTCTAAATTCTAAGAAAAACCTAGAATGCTTTATTTTGTCCAATTTTGGTCAGGTGGAATTTATCTTCTAAATTAACAACGCTCATAGTCAAGTTATATGTAGTAATGGAATAATAATAAGAACAACAGAAGAATACCTCGCTAACCTTGATGCATAAGCCGTAACAACATATCTATGACAATGTCATTTAGATTATTGGTTATATCCAATGATGTGGCAGTCCGACCAAGTGAGATAATAGCTGTTCACCATGAAAAACAGATTCGGGATGTATTTTAATGGAAAACACTCCAACGATCAAGTCATTGTTTCTCTCCGAGAATTATAATTTCTCAGTTTAGTTTCAATGACCTCAACAAGTGTTTTTCACCTTTTATTTATAGGTGGTCATCTCCCTGTCCCACTTTTATAAGTGTCTAAGGTTGTGAGTCACTTGGTGGTTTAATCGTGATCACTATAATCTCAGTTTATGGTTAAGTGTTGATCGTGGCTCTGCCTTTATCAATTCGTGGTGGACATGGACATTGGACCACTTCATGATGCATTCCATGTTGGTTTAGTACCGGTTGAGTACTGTGCTTGGCCTTAGGCTAGCAACCTCCATCTTATGGGCTAGGCATACACCATCCAATTTTGCATATTTTCTCCCCCACCATATAGGAGACACCTAATTGTAAAAATAGAAAACTTCACCGGTTGTGTTGAAATCAATTTGGAGCAAACCGTATGTTATGACATTCATTGAAATTTACAATATCAATTACTTATGTCTAATTAATAATTTACTATTTTTAACTGCATTTATATTGGTTTTAGTCAGAACGGGTTTAGTTTATTTGTTAGTGGGCTGAATTGTTCTGGCCCAATATTTCCATGACCACATGCCCATCAAATTTCACAATGTATGACGTACATGCGATGTTGGTTATATAGTAGGTCTGACAGAGGGCTATTTGAAAAGCAAATGGGCTGACATAGCTAGTCCAACACTCAGTCAAATCGACCTCGCAATAACGTCGCATTGGGGGCATAATTCACAAGTCTCGTAACGACTATATATATGGACCCCACCTCAAAATCTACTTTAAACATTCAACTTTCCCTCGAATTCCAATAGTCATTCTTCCCATCCTCTCATAAGGTATGGTTTCTACATGTGGTTAGTTTTAATTTTTTTATTTACTATTGAATATTTTATGTATAATGTGTTTGAATATGTTATTTGCTTAATGTGATGATGTTTCTATGGATTAGGTTTCATTGATTAGGTTATGGGGTGTTATAATGTCGACTAGGTACATGGCTAATTTGTTACTGGTTTAGGTTCTCGTTGTTTGCCTATTTTTCGCTGTTGTTAGAGCTGTTCCGTTCCATGAATGCGACGTCACCTGTAATCATTCCTCTTTCAATTTGAGTGACAAGGATGCAACATCACTAGTTTATAATTTTTCTAATTCATGTCGTATTTGACGTCGCATTTTTATTGGTAAACCATTTGGTTTAACCGATCTGTGGGCGACGTTAATTTCATATAACTAGTGCGAGGTCGTCGCCGTACTTCTCAAATATACAATTTACAGCCCTAAATGTGTGCTAACTACAACTGAGTAGCTAGTGGTAGGTTGGGATCGTCCACAATGATGGGGGTTATTCTTAAGTGTTTGCT
>JAULKJ010067561.1:0-16214 GCA_032355405.1 Rubia balearica | reverse complement strand
TACCCCGAAATCTCTTAAGCCTAGCCCTCCATTAGCTTTTTTCGAACAAACCTTTTGCCATCCCACCTTATTCTTCTTCGCTCCCCCCCATAAAAATTCCCTACAAAGCTTCTGGAGTGTCTTCATTACAGCACCTTGTATCGAAAAATGCTGAATCCAGTATCCAATGACACCCTGAGCTACCGACTTCAAAAGCTCCAATTTCCCAGCATATGTCAATGTATGGCCTTTCCATGATGAAATCGCCCTACTCACCTTACCTATGAGACCTCCAAATTGAGATACCTTTAAACGATTCGCATCCAGTGGTATACCCAGGTATCGTACTGGCAACTCCCCCCACGGAATACCTGTAAAAGTAAGATCATCCACTACTCCTGCAGCAAACATCAGTGATTTCGTTGGATTTATTGCTAACCCCGAGACATTCTCAAATTCATTCAGGCACTGCATGAGAATATTTACTGAATCTTCATCCCCTCTTGAGAACAGAATCAAATCATCTACAAAAGCTAGATGAGTGATCTTCATACATGCGCACCTAGGGTGACAACCAAAGAATCTTGACTTCGTTCGCTCTTTCATAATTCTGGATAGATACTCAATACAGATAACAAACAAAAGTGGCGACATTGGATCCCCTTGCCTTAAACCACGCCTACCATCAAACTTCCCATGCAATTCCCCATTTACTACAATTGAGAATGATGGTGTCGTAATATAGAGCATGATCCATTTTATCATTCTGTACGGAAAATTCAGCCCCAATAATACTTCCTCTAAGAAATCCCAAGAAACAGTGTCGAACGCCTTTGTTATATCCACCATAATGCTCACTCTTCTCGAGCTCGATCTCCTTGCATATCCTCTAACTAGTTCCTGTGCCAGCATAATATTATCCGAAATAAGTCTCCCTTCCACAAATGCTGCCTGAGCTGAGTCTATAATTCTTGGCAAAATCTTTGCCATCCTCATCGCAATCACCTTTGTAATAGTCTTATAAAAGATATTACAACATGCAATCGGTCTGAAATCTCCAACTCTCAAGTTATTCTCTTTCTTCGGAATCAAGAAAATGGAAGTGTGATTTAGCTGTCGCAGCAGCTCATTTTCCTCAAAAAATTCCAATACCGCCTCCATGAACAATTCACCCACTATCACCCATTGCGTTTTAAAGAACGCTGCAGTGTATCCATCTGGACCTGGTGCTTTATCATCTTTCATTGAAAATAATGCAGATTTGATTTCCGCCCTTGTAACCCCTGAGCTCAGATAAGCAGCTTCCTCGGCATCAACTTTCGGCCCATTTCCCATTATTCTCGAATCAATTACCATACGGTCTCTTGCTGTACCAAAGAGATTCCTATAAAACTCCACAAACAAACTTCCTTTCTCCTCCGATGCAGTTACAATTCTATCATTTATGTCCAGAATAGCCGGCATTGTTCCTCCTTTCTGCGCCCTATGCTGCCCGTGAAAATATGAAGTCCCCCTGTCTGCCAATATTAGATGATTTATTTTAGCCATTTGCGCCAAAAATTGACTCTCCGCTTTTTGCAAGAAAATTGCCTTCTTCTTCAAATCCAGTACAATCCGCCTGTCTTCCACACTTGCTTCAGCCACATTAAGATTTGCCATTGCAATACTGAACTCATTGTTTTCTCTTTCCGATCTCTCAGATATATGACTCATATCATTTATCCCCAATTTTTTAATCGGAAACTTCAATCTCTTCATCTTCTGTACCATCTGATATTGCTTGCATCCCTCATGCCAGAATTCCCATGCATCCAGAACTGTATCTGTACATCTTGGATGAGTCAACCATGTATTCTGTAATCTGAAAGGCCTCCTAAATCTCCCTTCTTCCCCCTGCAAATGTACTACCGCTTGGCTATGATCCGAAATAGTATCAGGCTGATAAAAAATAGTGTAACATGCATTCTGCCTCCAGTAATCATTAATCAATACTCTATCTAATTTAGCCTTATACCTGCTACTGCACCAGGTGAAAAGTGGACCTTGATATTGAGCATCGGATAAAGAACACAATCTACATACCTCCTGAAACCGCTGCATGAAGTATTGGGACTGCGGATGTCGAGCCCCACTCCTCTCTGAAATACTTAGAGTATTATTAAAATCCCCCATAATAAGCCACGGCTGCTTCATTCTTCGCCCATACCTGATCAATTCTGGCCATAATCTTCTTCGCTCCTGTAGTTCACTCATGCCATACACAATTGTACAAAGAAACTGAATGCTTGTAGATAAGCATTGAACACGCAAATGAATACACTGCTCTAATATATCAATCACCTGAATCCCGAAGAGTTTAGGTTGCCAAATGACTAGTATTCTAGAATTTGCTACCACTTGAAAATTATTGACTTGCTCCCATCCCCTAAACTTACGCATAAAAAACTCCAAATTATCAACATTTACTTTTGTTTCAAGAATCGAAAATAAACCAACCTTGTGCCTAGAGATAAGCCTTTTAACTTGTCTCATTTTCGAGGAGCTCAAGAGGCCTCCCCTTATGTTCCAAAAAGCGATCGTCATTGATCCACCGAGGTGAGTTTAGGCCCATCACCGCCGCCTCTATGGAGAACTTTCTTCCTCGTTCCTTCCGTCTTTTTTGGGGCTGAAATCATCGCAGCCCTCCTCCCTTTTGCTCCCCTATTTACCTCCACTTTTTTGTAGTTATCCGGCATTTGTCCAGTACCCTTGATCGGGTTATCTTTCTCTCCAAACACCACTCTCTTAGGACGCTGTTTTGCGGATTTTTTCATATTTTTTGAGTCGATTTCAGCACCTGTTTGCGTCTGAACAGCTCCCCAAGTAGGCGGCATATTGATTTGAATTAATCCTTGCAATGGACTTTGCATTA
Source organism: Rubia balearica (assembly GCA_032355405.1). NCBI lineage: Eukaryota > Viridiplantae > Streptophyta > Magnoliopsida > Gentianales > Rubiaceae > Rubia > Rubia balearica. The sequence goes on along the minus strand of JAULKJ010067561.1, from coordinate 13,324 downwards.
GGCTTGGTTCAGCCGTGACTAATTTTGTGCTCCCTGAGGTTTTTATCTCCTTTGTTTTTCCTTCATGGAGTGTTACATCCGTGCCTTCCCCCTCCGAAAATTTTTCCTCTTCGTAGTCCGTTTCCTCAAAAACTTCATCCCTCTCATACTCTTCATCCGGATAATCAATAGATCCCTTCATTGTGGATGTGTCACTTTCACTTTCATCACCAAAATCAGATTTATCTTCTTCCATTTCATCCTCATTAACCAAATTCCCGCTTTCAGTGTTGTTTGTATATTGCTGCTTCGGTGACCGTCTCGCCGACTTTTTCCTTGCAACTTCCTTCCATCCGTCATTAAGCTCAGCAGCTTTGGAAAACAATTCTTCCATTTTTCCTTTGCCTTTAATTTCTGCCGTTGAAGAATTGATTCCTTCCCCTCCAATTTGCCGTCTTGCTTTTTCACCTCCTTCACGCTGAATTTCCAAACCTTCATTACCCACAAATGCATCTCCCTTTTTTTCTTTTCCCACCATGCGTATTGCTGCATGGCTTGTTTCTTTATTTTCCACATTTGCATCAACCTGTGCTTGCTTCACGGGATTCTCCGCCTTTTTATTTTTAATCCACATTTTCCATTCGGCACAATCGGACGAGTAATGTCCAATATCATTACAAGTTTCGCAGTATCTCGACCAATTCTCTACCCTTATGAGCTGCTCATGAGATGTACCATCCACCCTAGTAATCGTGACTGAAGTTTTGTATATTGTTGAGGTGTCCATCTCGACTAGTACCCGAGCCACATTACCTTTCCGATCACAAGTGCGGTTGTCCATAGAGATAGGATCGCCCAATGCTGAAGCTATCTTCCCAAGAGCTGTTGGATGCCAACAAGCGGCTGGAAGATCCACAAGCCTAACCCAAATTGGCGCAATCCGAAGCATTCCCCTATCAAATTTCCCTTGCTCCGGAATCAATTTCATGAACATTTTCCTTCCGTAAATGTGATAGTCTCCTGCTTGCAAGATAGTATCTCGATCTTCCCTCGTATTAAACCTGAACTTCACATAACCGTTCCCTGCTACAGTAACCACACACGCCATCTTCCATGTTTCGGCCAGCCTTTTGAAGCTTTGAACACCCAGAAAATTACCCGGACAACACCCCAAGAAACCAAAAAATTTCTTCTCCTCAATCTCAAATTCATCTCCCGGATTCAAAACAAGACTACTATGTTTCTGAATTTGTAAATCAGGATGGCCAATCGGTCTCGCCGACTTATTCAAAATTTCATTCCACTTTAGTTTCGGCCTCCATATGGGTACATTTGAGCTTGTTGCTCCGACCTCATTCTTCCTCTGTTGCTGTTCTTCTCGGACAACATTCTTGAGTTTATTTTCCATACTATTTCTTGATGACTAAATCACTTCTGATCAATATAAACCGAAATAAAAACGATGCGCCGTAATTCGTATCAAAAGTCTGAGGAATTCTTCCAGAATCGCCACAAACGAACAAGGATGATGAAGCTTTCAGTAATAAGACAAAGAAACAATCCCGCCGCCGATTTGAAATCCAATTATTAAGTAATCCAATCCAGAGAAATCACTAGATACAGACACAAATAATCGGATCTAAATCCTTCAAACAAGTTACCCGCAAAATCCTTGAAATCGGCCCACCGAAAATAAAAAAGTATTAAACCCTACGATCTAGAATTTGAGAAAGACCGGATTTTTTACCATGAATCTAATCTGAGAGCTCTTTCTAGTGTGAATATGGTAAATAGTATAAATCGGTGTAACCCGTGATAGGACCCAATTTGAGCCCTATAAAATACAAAGAAATCCAACCCGAGGTTAAATGATTAACCCCGGGAGCGAGAAGCCTAGTAAAAATAGAACCAAAACTAGCAACCCTTGCAAGATAAACAAGCGAAGGGAAAAGAAGACAAGTCCCTGGAGGAAGGACCTATGGCTACTTAATGAAAATAAAATATGCTAGGTATGCTAGTTTAGTAAGGTGAGAACAAACTCACTACCCCTAAACCGTTGATCCGCTTCTACCCTTAACAGTCAAGGCCTTCAATGTTATTATTCCAAGGAGCAGCCGAGCCATATTGACTCGGGTCTTGAGTGAAGTGAAGTCTCGGCACTAGAGCGAAGATGAGTACCCAAAAACCGATGATCCGCTTCTACCCTTAACCAATCGGGCCTTCGTCGTGAAAAATCCATGTAGCAGCCGAGAAAGAGTGATTCGGGTCTTGAGTAGGACTCTGGCATTGGCTTGAGCAGCAGAGGAAGTCTCGAGTCTTGGATATGTTTCCTGGTTGTGAAGCCGATGACCAGGGATGCACCAGTTGGTGCGAGTTGGTATCCGCTTCTACCATTTACATCCCTAAGGTGGTGATAGAGGGATGTTATTGGCCTTCAGTCTTTCTCAATTTGGCTCCGGGTTTGATAAAGCGAGCAAAGGTACATCGAGGCCGTGCCTCTTACCTCTGTGGATCCCGACTAAACCAGCCTCCTAAATAATAGAGAAAGGATACACTTATGCCGCGTGCATCAAGCGTGGTGATTATGTAATCACCCACTCCATTTTGAGCAAATGGACAGCTTTATGCCAATTTAACACATAGTGTAGCGCGAGCATAGAGCGCATAAATATCCGTTAATTCATAGTTACATGCTAGGTTTAGAGAAAAAGGGATATCCTCTAAAGCCTCCATCATATGACATATACAAGGGCAACTTCACCACATTTGGTCCGTGAAGAAACTGAATTAGAATCTGCCCTAGGGCATTAAACCCGTGCCCAGTGTGCTTGCGGAATGAAACAGCACTCGGCGCCTAACAAGTCACCTTCGGCCCGAGTAACCCAACACAAGCGCCCGTGTCTCAGTGCCTAAGACAAGTACCGGTGCCCAACAAATCGTCCTTCCACCCTAGTTACCCAGCGGCAGCGCCCGTGACCCAGCGCACAAGACAAGCATCCAGCGCTTACTCCCTAGCGCCCTCAACTCCAGCGCCCGCGACTCCAGCCTCAGTGCTTTGTACACGATAGCCTCCAGCGTCAGCACAACCCGACAGCTAAACAATCAACCAAACGACTAATCCAGCATATCCCAACGGCTATCCCCGAATTAACCAATTCCAAAGCCACGGCTTAATATTCCAGCGCCCGGCACAACATCCCCCTGGAACTCTAGTTTAGAATATGTGTACATCGGGAAATAACCGATTCATCACCATGTAACAGTCCTTCATAATAATCTTCACAACTTTCTCTGAATTTGGTAGACTACCCTCCATAACAACACTGTTTCGCTCCCTCCAAATACGATAAATAGTAGTTATCAAAGCAAGGGTGCCAAACTGTTTGCGCATTTTTGAGCCCTTGATTTGCCTTTTTACCCAATTCATAGAGCTAACTATAGAATTGGTTCTTCTCCTTAGTCCTAACCAAATCCGAATTCGACCCCATACCACCTCCGAAAATTCACACCTGAAGAATAGATGCTCATTAGTCTCTTCCTCCAAATTACATAATGAACAAATCCGATCTGAGCTGTCCCCATCTTCATTCCGATGCTTGTCCTTGGTGTAGAGCTTCCGAATAGTTGCCAGCCATGCAATAAAAGAAAACTTCGGGGGTACAAAGCCACGCCAAATATTATTGAATACCCTCTCTCGAGTTCTGCCAGATTCCTCATATAATGTTGGATGCTTGTGTCTATGCAAGTATAAATAGGCTGATTTCGTGAACCTTCCAGAGCAAGCCCATGATCCGAGTTGGTCTTGTATTGCTCGTGTATCTCCCTGAAAAATATTAGCCAACTCATCTCGAAGCCTGCATAGATCCCCGAAGTAGCTCGAATATCTTTCCCCCAGTCTTCCATTCTGAATCCTCGGGTTGATGATCCAGAAATCATATTCATGAAGATAGAACGAATGTATCCACTTTACCCAAAGGCTGTCTTTCTTCATGTGTATATCCCAAAGTCTCTGAGTCATAGAAGCACGATTCCAAATTGTGAAATCTCGCAAGCCAAGGCCACCATACGACTTTGGAGTACATAGCTTTTTCCACGCAACTTTGCTCTTATATTTTCCTCCCCATAAGAAACGCTTGCACTTCTGCTCAATAGCATCCAAAACCGTGATTGGTATGGTGAAATTCTGTATCCAGAATCCCGCAATACCTCCAACAATCGAACGCACAAGCTCTAGTTTGCCGGCATAGGAGAGGGTATGTCCCTTCCATTTTGCGATTTCCGAATCAACTTTGCCTAGTAGAGTACCGAATTGCGTAACTTTCAGCTTATTACAGTCAAGAGGCACGCCAAGATACCGAACTGGGAAAGTTGCCCATGGAATTCCCGTGAAGCTCAAATCTTCCTTTATACCTACTCCGAAAAACTTAGACTTTGCCGCATTGATAGCTAGTCCAGAAGTCCGCTCAAATTCATTCAGAGATTCCATGAGTATGCCCACAGAACTCGTGTTTGCCTTTGCAAAGAGCATAAGATCATCCGCAAAAGCCAGGTGTGTTATTCTCAGAAGTTCGCACCTCGGATGAAAGGTGAATTGTCTCGAGGCAGTTCTTACCTTCAGCAATCTCGAAAAGTATTCCATGCATATCACAAACAGAAGCGGGGATAAAGGATCACCTTGTCTAATTCCTCTCTGACCGTTGAAGTGATCGCACAACTTACCATTAATTGCAATTGAGAATGAAGAAGTACAGACACACTTCATGATTCTATCCGCTAATCTGTCTGGAAATCCTAGACCGCGAAGAACCTCATCTAGGAATTCCCACGAGACTGTATCGAATGCTTTCTGTAGATCCACCATAATCATGCATCGAGGGGAACTCCGTGCCCTACCATAACCCCTCACGAATTCCTGTGCCAACATAACATTGTCCGAAATGTTTCTGCCCTTCACGAATGCACCTTGACACGGATCAATGATTTCCAGCAAAATTCCTTCCAGTCTATTTGCTATGATCTTAGTAATGATCTTATAAACTACATTGCAACATGCAATTGGTCTAAAGTCACTTACTGTAAGATTAGCAGGTTTCTTCGGTATGAGTGCAACTGAGGTGTGATTAAGTCTTGCCAGTATTTCACCTGTGCGAAAGAATTCCAGTACATCAGCTGTTATTTCCACTCCTACAATATTCCACTGTTTCTTGAAGAAACCACCGGTATAACCATCAGGACCCGGAGACTTGTCATCCGCCATAGCAAATAGAGCTTGTTTGATTTCAATAATTGCAACATCTTGATTTAAAAAGGCCCTATCCAGGTCCGAGAGTAAGTTCCCCGAACTGATAATCTCAGGTTCGATAGGGATCCTGTCTCTCCTTGTACCGAACAAGCCTTTATAGAACTCCGCAAATAGCTCACCTTTTCGGGTACTTGAAGTCACAATACGGTTATCACTATCTGTAATTGCTGGTATGCCTCCACCCTTTCTTGTAGAAACCATAGAATGAAAATACCTGGAACCCTTATCCGCCAATGTAATATGATTTATCCTTCCCTTCTGAGCTAGAAAGGCAGACTCCGCAAGATAGTACTGCATAGTTTTCTTTTTTAGCAACTTCAGTGTTTCCACCTCCTCGGCCGTGGCAAGTAATGGATTGAACTGATCAAAAGCTTTGCTATATTCACTGTCTGCAATCCGTGCTTTTTCCGAAATATGATTTAGATCCAGCTTACCCAATTCTTTCAGCCTGTATTTCATCCGTCCTAATTTTCTCGTCACTGAGTACTGCATAGTACCCTCAACCGGAGGCTCCCAGTATTCTTGCACAACTTGACTGCATTTCGGGTGTTCTAACCACATATTCTGAAAACGAAACGGTCTGTATTTTCCATCTATATCTTGCGACATATCCACAACCATGGGGGAGTGATCAGATTGTGCAGAAATAGGCAGAAAGGTGGTGCGACACGAATCCGTATTCCATCCATGATTCAGTAATACACGGTCTAATTTCCTCCAAATTCTCCAGTCACCACTGTGCCACGTTAAATGTTCACCAATGGAAGGTGCATCTACCAAACCACACTTTAAACACACATCCTGAAATTCTTTCATAGGATACTGACTAGGCACAGTGCTACCACAATGATCATCTAGACTAAGAATAGCATTAAAATCCCCCAAGACCATCCACGAAGAATTTAAATTTTCCCCAAATGATTTTAACTCCGCCCATAGTGGCAATCGTGCCACTCTACCCTCACTGTGTCCATAAACAAAAGAACAGAAAAAGTCAAAGCCAGAAGCAAGATTATGTACCTTAAGATGAATACATTGCGGAGTCTTGCCAAGAACATCCACCAAGAAGCCTTTCGGATCCCAGATGATGAGCATCCTCGAATTCCTCCACAGTTCAAAGTTATGTGTAAACTTCCAGCCCTTAAAGCTCTTCAAGAAAATACTAAGTACCTTGTCATCCAATTTAGTCTCCAGCAAACCACACAAGCCAACCCTATTTGTGGAGATGATATTTTTCACCCATCTCCTCCTAACCGGGGCCGATAGACCCCGAACATTCATTGAGGCGACATTCATTGGGAAACCGAGGTCCCTTTTGGCTTCGGACCGCCGCCGTCAGATGATCTAGAGCTATCCGAATTGCTCTTTGTGGCACTAAGCAAACGTTGGAATGGTTTATGGATGGCTTTGCCTCTTTCAGACCGAGATCGACTCTTGCTTCTGGCTCTAGTCGTGGCTCCTATTCCAGCAGTTGTCTTGTTTTTGCTGGCACTTCGGTTCGGTCGCGGCAATTTCGAACTTCGAGTCTCCGGATGTGCCATTTCGTCAGGCAACAATCCAGCGCCCGGGATCGGGTGATCAGGGACCCCGAATGCTGGGAGATCCGCGCGAGCCTCTTCAGCAAGGGCGTTGCGTGTCAACCGATCCAAGCTTCTACCGCGGCGCACATTCCTCCCGCCATGACTCCCAGCCGCAGTTGTGTGGAATACGGATCCGTCACGGTGCGCTGCTTGAGCAGCTTCGGCCTCCTCTTGAGCTTCATGTCCCGTGCCAATTATAGTACCAGCCCCAGCTTGTTCTAGCGTTGGCCTCATAAGCTTTGGCGCACCGATTGTGATGCCCGGTCCTCTATTATCAAGGCCAGATTTTGCATTAGTAGTGGCCGTGTTTTCAACCATTTTTCCTTTGCCCTTTCTAGCCCTCTCCGAGTCTTCATTGGCCGAGGAGGCATCTTCTACTATAACCTTTTGTCCCCCTTGAACCGATCCAGTACTAATGCCAAAATTAGTGCTCTTGTCTTGCACCTTCCTCACCCAAACTTGGTCGTTAGGTTGTGCTTTCAAACCCTTCTTCCCCTTTGATTTGCCAACAGTTGCGTCCAATTCATTAGGTTGGTTTAGACCCTCTTCTTTGTTTTTCCAGTACTCATCACATCCCTCCATGAGGTGATTATTTTCCCCACAATTTAGACACCAAGGCCGACAATAATCATAGATGATTTTCTGTGAAATAACTTCACCAGATGGGGTACGAAAGATTACCTTCTCCTTAAGTTGAGTGGAAGTGTCAATCCAAATTAGCAGGCGAGCATAGAATCCCCTTAACTCCAGCGTACCATTATCCATGAGAATTGGTTCTCCGATAGATGATGCAATTTTCTCCAGTGCTTTCCTGTGCCAGTAAGTCTTTGGAAGATGCTCCATACGAACCCAAATCGGCTTAATAGCTAGAATTTTCGGATCATACTTCCCAGATTCCGCAACATTCAACATGAACAACTTCTTACCATGAAGGTAATGATCAGGGCCATTCATCACCATATCCTTATCCTCGGCACTGTTGAATTTGAACATAACAAATCCGTTGGACTTATTCTGAACAGTACAAGCGACATTCCATTTTGCAATCAAGAGTGTGCGGATTGCATACATCCCAGGAAAAAATCCCGAAAAAACACCCAAGAATCCGTAAAAAGGCTTGTAAAGATCCTTGTGGATCTCCTCCTCTGTAAGTACGAAATCAACTATATCCCCATTGTGTTCGGCAATCACAAGGTGCGACTTGTTCAAGAGAATGTCCAGATCATCCCATAACCTCCTTCTCTCAAGCATCGGATCATTCCATTCCCTTGGATTTAGGGTTTGCTGCCCTTGACTTGCAGCCCGTGATTGCTCTTGAACATTGCGATTTCTTTTTTGCTTGTTTCCCGAGTTTTCACCTTTGATCGTCATAACAACCTGAAGTCCCATCGTAGTGATGTGAAGAACAAATCAAACCCTGAAATCCCTTGCCGCAAATCCTTTCAACGTTCGGACAATTGGTTTAATTATCTGATTTAATCCCTTGGTGATCAACTCAAACCCTTGCCGCAAATCCTTAGAGCCTTGAAGCCGTCAAACTCTTAATAAGTAACCAGAAATCGCAAAGATCAAACCTTGATTTGATGATTGAACTCCAACTCCATGGATTGTGTTGAAGATCCGGTTATGCTTTAGGAAGAACACCCCAAAATCACAACTAATTGCGATGAAGTAAAACCCTTGATCGAAAGTGCTCCTTTCCGCAAAACCCTTGAATCTTTTATACTCTTGCCGCAAATCCGTCCAAAGATCGGATTTTCTCAATAAATCAACACTCAAAACAATGATTTGAAGGAGGATACAATTCCGATCGCAATTCCGGAAGAAGATCCGAAATTACAACCAAAACAACAAAGATCCGCAGAAGAACTCAAAAAAATTTCGGTAAAACCCTAACTCTAAGGCCGAATAAGATAAAAAACTGATCACAAATTTCATATGATTTAGTGCGAAATTCAAAGGAGAATCCGTTAAACCATAATTCATCGGTGAAATGTGATTGAAATTGAAGAAATCTGCTTCCAAAGGATGGAAGAAAGACTGCGCCTTTTTTCTTCTTTTTTCGCCCCAGAGCGGATCCCTCTTGTTAATTAGACTAGAGGTGGCTTGTGAATTGCCTCTCCTTATTGATCTTTTTGATGGTGTCATTGAACAAGATATTCAATTGTTGATAATCGGGTCGGACTGAGAGTACCAATTGATGTGCACCAAATCGCAATTGTGATAGCCAAACATTACTTCGTGATACCGCTCCTGCAAAACAAACTCCCATAGGGCGATGGGAGAAGAAAATTTGACATCAAAGTTAAATCAAAAGTTTTTAATGTGAGTATTGAGAATTAAGTGAACTGAACTAAGGAATACTTTAATATTTATATGAGTTGATTAGATGAATATCACCTAATTACGCTAGGATGAATATGTACTTTCTTTGTAGGAATAGTTTTTTTACCATAATAGACTTACCATATATTCGATGTAACATAATTATACTTGGAATGAAAGTATAATATGCTGACAGGACTTGGAGATCTTCTACATAACGCCCAGCGGAAACTATGATATGGTCTTAGACCCAAAAGTAGAGTTGTAGTATGGCGTTCGTCTGAAGGGGGAGTTTTAGCTCCAACCCTTATCAACAACATTTATGATAATACTGAGAAGAGTTCGTGTTTTTATTAAAGTACAAAAAGTTAAAACCAACTCATATTGAGTTAAGTGCGATATGTAGTGTTTTCGGGTGACCCACGCCCACCCGACATCGGATAAAACTTTACCCGAAATCAATTGAGAGCACCTATTAACTTCATATTTTTCCCAACCGGAATCAAGAGAAATTTTTCGACTTCATTTTTTTCTAAAATTGGAGTCGATTTTTTTAAATTCAAAGAAAATTTGTTTTAAATTTCCCCCCTCCCTAAAAATCAAAGAAAAATCTAAAAACAATGGGAGAAATACCAAACCTCCTGCACCCAAAAACACGATGACAAAAACAGTCTGAAGGGAGGAAAGGCATGAAACCGTTCGATGGACTGAAGAAGGTTATCATTGGAATAGAGGTGAAAACCGGCATCGGAGAAAAATACCGGCAAGATGAGATCGAGGCCGCGACAATAGATCAGGAGTCAAACTACATGATAGGGAAAATTGAGGTCGGAAAGAGAAAAATTTGAAGAATTGGAAAGAAAAATTTGAAGGGGTAAATTACGGCATTCAGGAGCCAACCATCTGGTGGTCACTTCTTGGAAATCACAAAGAATCCTCGTATTACAGAAAATTCACTCATTGGGGTTGCCAGGATTTGAACTAACAATCATTGAAGCATTTAATTAGACACCAAATCACTCAACCAAGTAAATCACTTGATCGATCACATGACCGCATATAGTTGCATATAGATATAATTATGTATAAGTTTACAATAGCGTATACATATCAAACATTTATTTAAGCGTGTGGATGGATGGCAAAGATGTCATTTTTTAAAACTAATTTGGGTTGTATTTGGCAGAGTTTTTTAGCTGTTGTGCTTATAAGCAAAATATTTTTTGATGTTTGATAAATTGCTAAAAAACAGTCTATTTTGAAAGTAGAATCTATTTTTGGAGGAAACGCAGAAATCAATCTCCCTCTACTTTCAAAATAAGTCAGTTTTGCTTATAAGCACAATTTTACCAAACATAGCCTTAATTCATTATTGTAATGTAAAATAACGGACACGCACATTGGGTTGATTAACACTTTTATCACCATAATTAGTCCAAATAACACGACTGTAAACTCTGGTCTTGAAAGCTTTTCCGCAATTGCACATGAACGACTGTAACAGAAGAAAGACGGTCCTTGCATATGCACAGAGTTCGAAACAGAAAAACTTGGCCACTGATATACCTACCAATTTGTCCAACGTCCGTCCAATATGCATCTCATTCACCATCGCTTTCCTATAATTCAAGTCATAAAATTCAGTCCATTTATTTACACCGTGTCATGTCACATTATATCACAATGATACTTTTAAATTTAAATAGTCTTTTTTTTTGGGACAAGAATTAGAGGGAAATTTATAGGGCATCCAAACCCGTTGAGAAAAGGAAGATATAATCAGAGTTACAATAGTAGGTTTGGTTGGTAGTTGATTTATTTGGTTATGTTCCTCATCAATTTTACCTCAACCCCATGTGTTAGTAAAAAGTAGTTCAGATATCCAACAAGATCAACTACCTAAGAAGAGATATAGCTATGAACAAGTGATAAAACCTTAAGCAGAGCTCCCAGGAGTATCTAGAGGGTGAGTGATTAAAACTCTTTAAGAGGGGGGGGATCTGATCACTATGCCGCAGGTCTCAAAAAATTTCAAAATTCAGAATGAGACAATTTTTCACGGTTGTCCAGCTTCAATTCTGATAGTTCCGCACGCGAAAGTTGAATATCCTTGGAATCCGTGCATAAAGTTATCCGTCAGGTTTTGTGTCTTAGCAGTTTCGCCATCGGTCTGATCTGCACCCATATTGAGCATGAGAGGAGCAGTATACCAATTCTAAAAAAATATACTGTCACTTAAAACACATTGTAACTCCCCAGACCAATGTGAACTACCCGCAGGATATCTAAAACATATAAGGCTATATAAATCCTCATACTCAGACATTGAAAAAGATAAAAAAAAAATTATTCTTGACTCTCAGCCACAACATTGAAAAATTCCGCAGCACAACAACACAGAAATCACATATGGATCATATGGAAACACCCCCACAGAAAAATAATAGTTGTGGAAGCACATAGAAATCAAAACAACACAGAAATACATCAATAAAATCATTGCAGTATTGATACTATCTAATTCTTAAACTGGGGATCCCAAGTTTTCCATGCGTATAATCCCTCTCAATTTACTGTCGAAATTCCAGATACATATTCCCCCTCACTCACATGTTGGATTCATGTTACAACCATTTTTTGAGATATAATCGGCTGCAAAGTTTGCTTCTCTGTGAATATATGTAAGGTTCAAAGCTATTAGTAAGTGAGAGAGCACGTAGTTAATCTCTATTATGAGAGGGTAAACTGTAGAGCTATGGGATTCTGGTTTGGATATTGCATTTAGGGCCATCTGACAGTCAGTTTTGATTGTTTCCTGACTGAGGCATGTGTGAATCCCTATCTTGATAGCTTGTAGTTCAGCTTCCATAGGAGAATTGACGGGGAGTGATTTGGTGGCTATGAAGCGGACTAAGCCCGTAGTGTCCCTAACAATAATTCCTACCTTTGCTTCACTGTGTTGCAGGTCGAAGGAAGCATCTACATTAATATTGAGTCTAGCAGCAGGTTTGGTCCATTTAGTAAGAGTGACTATCTTATTTTTATTTTCCTTAAGAAGAATGGGATTATACCATTATTTGGTGAAAAGGAATCTTTTATGGGACATCCCTCAATAGGAAAAGCACAAATATCTTGGAAAGAAGTTCCTTTAATCTGGGTTATGACAGATTCTACATGAACAATCACAGATTGATGAAGAAACTGACATCTAACTTTCCATAGTGTGATTATACCCAATAACCTGGCCACCTGCATGTGTGTTTTGGAGAGGCCTATAAAAGATGAGTAAAAGAATAGTCAATTCCAAATCGATGAAAATAGTCTGTGTCCTATCATCATAAAATGGTGGATTTCTATCCACACAGTTTCAGAAAAGATACAGGAGTTAAAATAGTGGTCCAAACTTCCTGAATGATCACATTTAAAGTATTTATATGGAACATTAAAGCCAATATAAGTCAAAATATTATCAAAAGGTAAGATTTTACTTATCATTCTCCATGTCAAAAGGGATATCTTACCGGGAATTCCGGGTTTCCAAATCCTTGTGAGAGATGTGGAGGCGGTTCTTTTACTTCTGAGTGCTTCATAAGTTGTTTTCATTGAGAATTGGCCTGAGGGACTTGGTTTCCAAATGATTTTATCTTTATGTAGATTATATATGGTAATTTTCTGCAATGCTCTAATAAATTTGGTATCCAAGAAAGGCTCCATAAGAGGTAAGATAGATTCTATGTTATTTAAAAAATTAGCTACAATAATTATCTAAAACTGGTTTATGTACATTTGGAGGCCACTGGGAGGATAGAGGTCCGTATTTTTTCCGGTTGCCTTCTCAAAAGGAAGAAGAACTTTCTCCTATGAGCAGTTCAAAATTTGTAGCTGCCCATTCTATAACTGTAAAGATCCTACTCCAGATAGGGGAGTTTCTTTGAACTTCGGTTAGTGACCAAATGAATGAGGTTCACACTATTTAGTTGATGTGAAGCTTCCACCAAAGCTTACATGAGAGGGCTTCAATGAAAGTGGAGAGGATTCTCATCCACAACCATTTTCGGCCTTCGAAAAGCTAACATTGGTAATCCTTTGTATATATGAACACCAAAATACTAAAAATTGGATCCCCATTTTTTCATTC
>JAULKJ010067453.1:0-16215 GCA_032355405.1 Rubia balearica | reverse complement strand
CCCTCCGTCCCTTTTATTGTGTCTTACTTGAATAGTGTTCAATAAAGTTGATGTTGTTTGAATTGTAAAAAACTATATATATATATGTGAAAATTATCGTGTGAAATATCACTACAATTATCATAACACATATTTTAGAATATATAATTTTTATAATTTATTGTTATACAAAAATTATAATATTAAAGTTAAAAAATTATTGATGAATAGTGTGAAAAGAGAAAGTAAGACAGAAAAAAGGGACGGAGGGAGTATTTGAATTTATGTGAAGAAAATGAATGGATAAAACTGAATGTAGAAAGTAAAAAGTAGAACGAGTGGATGAAATTGAAAGAATCTTTCCAAAAATGAGAAGAGTGCCAAATAAAAAAAATATCCATTTATAATAAGTGTGTCATAAATATCAAAACAGAGGAGTACAACTTTATTGCTGTCAATAGTTTGATTATTCGACATTACCATGTCATCCTTACTGTTATGAATCTGTCAAGCAAACATATTGAACTTTCAATATACAATACAATCTTATCAATATCAATATTCTGAAAACGTACTCCTTGGTTATCTCTTCCCAAAACAACCCCACCTCACCTAATATTTTACATAAGTTAAAATCTCGTTCTATTCAAAATGGTAATTTAATTATTATTTGATCAATATTAGAGAAATTAATTAAGGTGAAACTCAAAGTCCCTTTCAAAATATGTTAATCAAAGAGCAGGTCGGGGAACATGAAACTGGCTGTTATACTAAATAAGTTCTAACTCATTAAGGTTTTGAATTAATATCTTCTATTTTCTTTTTCTAATAAAAAACCTAATCTAAATTCTAATCTCTTATTAATTTACACTAAAAATTTCTAAAGCATTTGATGAGAAGTTTGTACTTGGGAAATTTGTCAACAAAAAGACAGGCAAAATTTTTTTTTGGACGGCGGCCAGTTGGTGGTGGACGGACGGTGGGAACTGGGAGGAGGTGGAGGGGCAATTTTCAGAAAAAAGAAATGTTGGGCATATTGGGTTAAACTCATTTATCAGATTCCATTTTTTCCCTTAAAGAAATCAAAACGACGTCGTTTCACTTATAGTAAAATTACTTCGTTTTGTTTAATGAAGAAAAAAAAAGGCCATCGTCTTCCTCTAAGCTCGTTGGAAAGGAGAGCTGAAACTTAGGTTTAGGGGACGGAATCCATGAATTTCGGTGATTCGTAGACTTAAGTTCCGGGCTACCGAATACTAGAGTTGGTGCCAGCACCCTTGAAGATGTCCAAAGGTTAAACATTAATCAGATAAAATCCATGATTAAATAATAAAAGAATAGTGAAGAAAAAGGACACGTGTAGGAAAAGGACACGTGTAGGGAATAAGGCATAGAAAATTCGAAAAGGGCTTAATTAAGATTATAAAATTTGGTGGCCATATCTTTAACCTTGAAAGCCACGACATTGCCAATAGCAGAAGCCCAGGTGTTGGATTTGCTTACTTCCTAAGGGGGATGAATTCATTAAATTAAATTTGCTGGATGCCATTTTTGGGATTTTAAGGCAATTGATAATATTTAAGGTACGTCACCAAAGGAACAGCTGGTATATCATATGATGGTTTTTTATTAGTGCTTTGGTGAGTAAGTGAGTTTGTAACTTCAAGACAGATATTTAACAACAAAAAAGCCATAACTATTTTGGGAAATTTGTCAGTAATTGAGTTTTGTACTCACTGTACTCAAAATATGCTAATAGTAAGAACTTCGGGATTTATAATTGATTGATTTGAGTTAATAATAGTTCTATTCCTAGTTAAGAGCGTGGACGTCAGGTTGATCTATACACTAGTTGAGAGTGTTTGATTAAACATATCAATCAAATGTGGTTCCTTTGATTAGGACTTGGAAGTCCCTTCTAGATCACGCCTTTCATTTAAAGGCGGATTTAAATAGATTAAAGGTGGTTATGTTTTTAATGAAAATCGATTAAAAACGCTTTTATTGTAGAACTGCTTTTTAATTGGCTGCCTTTATGAGGTATTTTAACCTAATATATAAATGCAAATCAACTTTTCCTTACTCGGTTTATTTTCCATCGATTCCTCTCCTCCTTAGGTTTTCCTTTTAGCCATTAACCACCTCTTCTCCTCATTAGGTTTTCCTCCACCTTCGCGCCTCCCTCCACCATCGCCTCCACTACCGACCTCCACCATCGCCTCCACCGCTCACGCCTCCACCCATCTGAGCTCCGCCACATCAGGAGATGGGCGCCACCTCGCCACTGGAGTAGGGCTCTAACGCCAGTGGAGAAGGGCGCTGCGTCTGGAGAAGGGCTCTGCCTCCATGGGGAAAGGGGTCTGTCGCCGTCGAGAATAAAGGTTGCGCCTCTGTGGGGAAAGGGGCCAGTCGCCATCGAGAGAAGGGCTCCGCCACTTTGTTGTCGAAAGAAGTGCTCCGCCTCCGCCAGGAAAGGGCTCCACCTCCACCTCTCGCCTTCCGCTAGATCTATTTAGTTTTTGGTTTTAAGAAACTTCTTATTCATTGCTTTTGTTTCGTCCAGATTTAAAGTTTTGTTAAAAGTTTCTGATTCGATTATGTTTCACCGGAGGCTGCTAGAAACCTAATTTGGTTTCCGACAACTTTTGTTTTAATACCTCAGATTAAAGTTCAGAATTCAAAACTTGAATTGGATCCCAATTAAAGGCGGTTTTTGTCCGCCTTTGATTGATAACGATCAAAGAGGGAGAAGTAAAAACAAAGAGGTGGTTTTGGACCGCATTTAATGGGCTTGTTCTCCACTAGTGATCAGTTTTCTATTTATTTAGTATGGGTTAATCAGGATGACATCTGAAAAATTAAAATCGAAACCAATCTGAATTATTAAGAAATCTGAATTACTTGAATCAAAGTCAGAATTTGTTAATCGATTTGAAATCGAATTAAAACCATTACCCGAATTGCAATTGAAATTTAAGAAACATTCACGTGATTTCAAAAGTTGTGTATATTATTAAACCCAACTTTTAGGTACAAAAGACATTACACAATTACGCACCAATTCAATGAATTTCATAACACATCAATACAAATATAAATAATATTATTTTAAAATTTTAGATTTATATTACTTTATTCAATTTATTTATTTAATTGGAATTCAATATTCAGGCCGAGTTTCAGATTGAGTTTCAATATCCAAAATAAAACCAAAAATCATATTGAAAATATGGTTTTCTCAATTCAGTTATCCAAAAATAGTATTTAATTTTTAGTTTTTTGCTCTTTTATTAGTATTAGAGGTAAAATCCCGCAATTCTAAAACCGGTTTTAGTCCAACGTTCAAGAAAACCGTTGATGAAAATTTCTTGAAGTTGATGAGGATATTGTGAAAATTTTAAAATGTATTTTTTCCCATTTAAAGTAAATTTAAAATCATTTTAGTTTTGCTGGAATGAACAAAAAAGAAAGAAATTATATCATGTTTACTGAGATGGATGGAGCAGTATTTATTCAGTAGTTAAATACTTTCTAATTATTACGAATTAGGAATTCATTTTTCAAAATTAGTATTTCTAACATTAGAAGATGTATACAAAGTTTTGTTTTACACCGCCTAACTATTAGATCATTTTATAATTTATGTAGCGAGATTCCTATAATATTTTTTTTAAAATCAAAATATGTGAAATGTAAATAATTTTTATTTAACTCTAAAAATTATTGAAGCAAGATTTTTCATGATTTGTCTAACTGTTAGGGTGTAGAACAGGAAAATTTCTCAAAATATTCTAAATATAAGTTGAATTAGTAATTATTTAATTATTACTAATTTAAATATAATTATAAGAAAAATATATTTGTAATACATATCATTTTTATTTAGAATATTATTTGGTCCTGTTCTCTAGGGATTATTTAAACATAATTAAAAATATATATAAGTATATAAAAAATTAGATATAATATAATTGAATATATTTATTTATTTTTAAATTAAATTAAATTGAAGTGGAGATAAATTGTAGAGAATAGCGACTTTGATATGAATCTCCTTGCCAAAACTCTGGAATGCAGAATTTTAGATCTTTGACAACACGAGGAATCTCGCAAACCCCAATATGGTCGAACGAAATTCAGACTCTAACCTGCAGGGTAATCTAATTTAGACTTGCTCACTAACTAACCCGCATGATTAGATCACAAGATTTATTGATACTTAATTAAATCACAGGATTAAGCAATAATGAAGACGCTCGCAAGAAATGAGTATAACTCAAAATTCTGAATATACGATTGATAAAAATGATTTAAATAATTCTTCCCTCTCTCCCTTTTTACAAGGAGAAATCGGCAATCACAAAGAACATTGGATTCTGCAGAAACCTTGTTCAAAGATGATTTGTCTTTTTTGTCCTAAAATAACTAACCAACTAACTAATAGTATTCAACCAAAAATCTACCTATTACAAGGCCCATGCGGCCAAATATTAAATATTTATAATTTTATAAATTATAAATTTATAAATCCTGACTGCTTTCTTCTAGCCTGAGCTTCTTTTTGCGTTTGCTCATCAATTTTCGTATGTATACACAACGTCATTAAAAAATCCGGTGGGAAAAAGAGTACTGTGTATTCTTTGGCAAAGTCTTCTAGGCTTTCCTGAAAATGATATTCTCTGGGGATGTTCTTCATGCACACCATGTACTCCTTCCACGTATCCATCATTAAAATTATAAATTTACTAACAATGTTGTGGATTCATATGCACCACCCATATGTCGATTGGCTTTGTGAATGCCTTGGATATTCGTATCATTCCTTCTAGGGTCGAAAAGTTTCGTACACAAAACGAGAATCATATAACCTAGAAAAACATCTTCGAATTCCCGTAAAAACTTAATAAACCGTGAAAACATATTTACAAGAATATCTTCTTTGGCATAGTATTTTTCTTTCAAGAACAGTAAGAACAAAAGAATGATTAGTCAAATCATGATTCGCATCTCCTATTGAAGCATAAAACGATTTACCAAAGTCAATAGATTGTTCATGCCTCGTCATATAAATATAAGATAAAAGACTAAGGTGTGAAGGAAAGACTTTATGCTACTTACCTGTCTTACCTGCCTTTGGATTGACCTGAAACTTGTGTATGGCATCATTTACCGTCTCTTTAATAGAATTGATAGTATTTTTGTCGAAGTTACTTGCTCCTGTTGGGGTAGTAATTCCAGCAACTTCTGCAGAAGAAGTCTCGACTAGAAATTGTTCCTTGTAATTTTTCATACACTTTTGGGCCTTAAAGACTTCTTGTGTTTCAGTTTCTTCCTCACCTCTAGCTTCAGTGATGATTTTGTCATCTACTTGTTTTTCTTCACTGTCATACCGTGCGGGCATATCATCATCTTCTTCCTCCTCCATTGTTGTCATAATTTGTTCACGGAGACAGTTATTGCGAACATGTCCTTGTTCCTTGCAATGAAAACATGTAGGAGTGTTATATGAAACTGTATTTGACGAAGTAGAAACCGACTTACATGGAATTCGACTAGATGGTTGATTGGATGAAGTCATTCTTCAATCAATGGATTCAAATAGTGGATTTGAGCAGGTTTTGGTCGAATTAGGGTTTCCTTGGTCACCCATATTCAAATTTCTACCACCCCTTGTCGAATCAGGGTTAATGAAATTAGAGACTAGCCTTTGACTGTCATAGCCAAAATTGAAAACTACTTAATACGACGAATCCAACAATATTACATACGATAATATTATTTTTTATATATCTATTTAAATATGTAGTCAAAGTTTGACAGTGTAGACTGTCAAATAGTAAGTGTGCAGCTTATGCTGGGACAGAGGGAGTATCTCAAGTTACACGCTTACTATTGGACATTATTTTTTTATTAAAATTTAACCGCATATTCAAATATAAATATAAGTAACAATATAAATGTGTGTGATATAGTTGAATTTATCGTAAAAAAAAAGTTTTTAAATATCAGCTTTCTATTTATCGTTATTATACATAATTAAACATATTAACGGTCAAATATATTTTTAGAATAGCGTGACTAGGTAGGGTGTGTGGACTATATAAACCATTTTCTTCATAAACCCCATTGAGTCATTCACAATCTTGTTCCTAACAACATCCTTTTTCAAAATTAGAGAGTAAAAATTCATTAAAACTGGGTAACTTTTGACAATCTGCTCCTCCCTTTGAAACACAGTTCTTCCTGCTTTTCCAGAAACACAACTGAAGAATGAAGATCAAAATGTACATACATTGATAGAACACCCCAAATAGTACATTAAAACACTCGAAACAAACATAAGCAAAAACTACCACAATCTAAAAACTTCATCAAACACATGTAGATCACAAACACCATAAGAAAAAATATACTTTCTTGATTACACACAGATAGCTTTGATCGGAAAAGCATCAAAACTTGAATCCTCCGGCCAGTTTCGCAAGCCCTCCTTCAGCAATCTTAGCGAAATCTTCCTTTCCTTCTTCTTCCTTCTTAACCGGCTCCGGTTCTGAAGGCTTAACTTCACCTTCCTCCTTCTTAACCGGCTCCGGTTCAGAAGGTTTAGCTTCACCTTCCTCCTTCTTGGGCTCAGCCTCCTTCGGTTTAACAGAATTCTTGGCCTCGTAATCGTGGAGATAGTTCTCAGCTTTCTCGATGTAGCTCCCGACGCCGGAAGCCTGGTCCATCTTGCCGTACGTCTGGGCGGCGTCGAGGAGGTCTGCGCCGGCGCCGGCGACCTGGGAGTTGTCGTACTTGGGGGGCTCCTTCTGGATGGTGGATCTCGCGGCGTCCGCGACGACCTTTGCGCTGGACATGAGATCGCTGTTGCTGTGTTTTTCTTCTGCGGGAGGGGATTTTTCCGGGGATTTTTCGGCTGGGGTTTCGTCCTTGGAGATGCTGGTATCTGCGAATTTCTTCAAGAAATCCATTTGGGGATTGGGATTGGGATTGGAATTGGAAATGGAGAGGAGTGGGATTTGGAGTTGATGGAATTGTTGGTGTGTACTGTTTATTGGTGTTGGAGCAGGGTGTAAATATATAGAGTGGATGGATGAGTGTTGAATACGTGTGTTGGCACAGTGTTGGAAAACCAAAGAGTTAATTAAGTAGTATTAAAATAACACTGATTTTAAATTGAAAGTTTCAATATAATCGTGCAATTTTAAAATGTGCCAAAATAATTCCAGACTTGACTGCCTTAATAGTCAACAGTAAATTGACCGGAGTTTGATAAAATGATAAATTTTTCATGAATTAAAAAAAAATTACTGCCTTACAGTATCTCTCTTTTCTTCTTGTCCTCAATCTATTTTCCACCTCCCGTCATTGTCGTCCTCTCCCGTTGAACTTCCTTATTATACCCTGCCATCATCATCCTCCTCCCCGTTAAACTTCCCTCATTATACCCTGTCGTCCTCCTACCCATTGAACTTCCCAATTCCCAAAGTCCCCAATTCCCTCATTATACCTTTTCCTGCTATAAACTATAAGCTCACTTAAATTTTAACGGTCCCATTTTTTATTTGTGTAGTGGTCTTTTTCCGCGGTAAGGCTAAGCGGCGGTGCAAGGAAGAGCAACAGGGGTTGGCGACATTGGAGGGCTGAGCGACGTGTGGCTGGCGGTGGGACTGAGTGGCAGTGGGTTAGGGTTTTTGGCGTTGGGGTCTAAGCGGCAATGGGGTCGGAGTGGCGGTGGTGATTTCCGGCGGTGGGGGGCTAAGCGGTGGTGTTGGAGTGGCGGTGAGGGGCAATTAATAAAAATCAAAATCGGAATCAGCCTCCCAGAGAGCTCTGTATCCACCACTGTCTCCACAAACTCTTGAAGCGAATTCTTGTTAAAATCATGGCTCAACACTATTCTGTGGTACTTCTAGACCAGTCGTCCCATCGGCGTTGAATATCTCCTTCCCGAGGAAATCCAACAAAGTCGACTGTAACAAATCGCCGTTCTTGTACATGTGGAACTGGGTCCGGAGGACGTGTTGCACGACGGCGGGGTTCATCGTGAAGATGATTTGTTGTCCCAGTGGGAGGAGAAGGGTGATCATCAGGTTGGGGGTAGGCCCGAATCAGGTCAAAAGTCCACTGGATGGGTGGTTCCAGTTTGACAAGATTATGAAGTAAGAGCCGACCAAGGGGTGGGATTTCGGGAAGTTGATGACGGGGTTAGGATGGTGGAGGTGGGGAGAGACGGTGGGTTTAAGGTGGTGGAGGTGGAAGGCAGCGGGGTTGGCGGAGGTGGGGTTCAAGGTGAAAAAGAACAAGGGTAAAATAGGTAGTAAATATTTAGTTTTGGCCTAGAGAGTGTATTGGTCATTTCAGCTTTAGTCAATGCAAGAATGTCATGGGTCAATGCCAAAATTAGGGAATTTGGATATATCGGCACTAATTTTTTGAAAATTAAGGTTAGATTGTCATATAGAATAATTAGTTAGGGTTAAGTTGACACTTTCTGAGATTGCAGGGTTATATTGACAATTTCAGCAAAAAGTTAAAGTTATAGATGTATTTACCCCAAAACTAAATTAAACATCTCCCGATTTTATCTGCAATTTAGTTCAATTCAATTTGTTTCAATGTATTTATGTTTAGTTTAATTAAGTAAACTTTCAATTTGATTTTTTTGCTTAGTTTTAATATATTATTCTTATTTTCCATTATACTAAATTGAATGATATGCGAAAATGATCCCATATTTTTATTGAAAGTGGTGAAATAATCTCAAATTTTCTAAAAGTGTCAAAATGATCCTCCGTTCCTTACTTTCACTTAGTTAAAAATATGAAAATGTCAAGTGCCAAATTTAATAAATAACTTTATTTAGTTTTAGTTATTTTTCAGAAAACAAGTTTTAGTTATTTATAGTACATTGTATTAGGGCGTAATAAACTTTTCCATATCAATATTATTCATATATAAAGAGTGTCAGTGCTACTAACTGGGTAAGACACGATTATTCTCATTATTCTGTTCACCGTTCTACCATTGGCTCCGTTTTTCTAGGAAAGATTTTCATGGCGCTCTAAGAAGCAACCCACTGTGTCCAAATTCTCAACTGAACCTGAATATAGGGTTGTTGCTTACACAGAAACTGAAAAAATTTGGCTTCGTCAGCTTCTTGCTGATTGGGGGTATTTTCTTCGTGCTCTATTGTGATAATGTTTATGCAACATATCTTGTTGCCATTCCGACTCATCATGATCGTAGCAAGCATATTGATGTTGACTACCACTTTGTTCATGAAATTGTTACACATGGAGATTTTGGGTTAGACATGTTACTACACAGTTACAGATTGCTGATATTTTTACTAAAAGTCTTTCTAGTCAGTTATTTTGTAAACATTGTTCCAATCATCCGCTATTGCACCCCGTAAAGATTGAGGGAAATATATTGAATATAAGGTTAGAACAGATTTTTTTCATTTAAATATTATTCATGTACAAAGAGTGTCAGACCTACCTATTGAATAAGCTATAACTATTCTCATTATTATGTTCACATTGACTTAATTGAATATCTACTCACCGAGCTGCCTTTATCTTGTTGGCAAGTGAAGATTATGGATGTGTGGTAGGAATTCATTTTGTTTAAAAAAAAAAGTTGTGTAGCAATAAATATGAATAGTATTTTCAAGATATTTATTGGCATGCTTTGATGATCACCCATCAAGATTCAACAAAGATGTGTCGGCAAACAAAGTCTCTTTTTCGTTTATTGACTACATTGGTCCACTTCAAGTTGTGGAGGGATAGTCAGGTTGGGGTTAATCAAATGGTTCAATCCATGATTTCTTCCCTAAATCTTGGTAATTGATACTTACTCTTGATTTTCTTATGAACTTATTGTCTTTAATCAAGTAGGCTTTTGGGTGAAGAGGATGGCTCAATAATGAATCAAATAAAGTGATATAAGCAATTGTTTATGTGATTGAATTGTACCTTAATCCACCTTATCTCTCATCTATTATAAAGAGGTTCAATATTGAAGCCATCCTCATAAAAAATGTTGAATTTTGGAGTAGTTTTTTCATAGTCATTATATGATGATGTGGAATCACGTTGATTACAAATTTTAATAGATATTATCCGACACTGTGGGACGTTCTTGATGGTCTCTGTTATTGTTTTTCAGGTTGCAGGTCATTTTTTGAAAGGCATTCTCTAATATTATGAGATTGTGTCGGTGGATCCATGAATACGTAATCATAGATTCAAATGGTGCGATTGTGATGGCTAACTTCCGTGCTAACATTTCACTTCTTCTTTTTTGTTTTAAAGAAGAAGAGAAAATTTCGATTGATTCAAATGGCTCGTTCGGTACTTTCACTTAGTCAAAGCAAAGAATTAAAATTTGAGTATAATTGTTTGATTTCATCAAAAAATGGACTTTAAATTGAAGATTAATAGGTGTCAAAAAATTATGATCCAAAACAAAAAAGAAAGGTAATGGAGCCCTTGGCCTCCTACTTTCGCTTTCCTGTGCGCTGATATGATGGAGACCATTTGATACCACTTGGCAACTACTATCATGACTCCTCACTTTTGAAGTTTTCTCTTTAATTTGTACACCTGCGTGTGTACCTCAGTGATTGGGTGAGTGGTCTACCAGGGAGAGATTTTGGGTTCGAGCCTTGGGCGCATTGTGTGGGGATGTCTGGGGGTTTTCTGAGGTTTATTCCCCAGGTCCTCTTCCCGGTCTCTGGTGCTGCTCGAGGTAGGACCCCGCCGCTTGTGCATGGCGCTGGGTCAGCGTGACTTACCCCCCAAAATCTCAGTGTGATGTCGGAGGGTTGGGGCGTCCAACAGTGGCGTACACCATATTTTTTTCTCTTTAATTTGTCTCTTTTTGAGTTATCATAAATGAATATCTTAAGGTATCCAATACAACTGTACAACCAAGACCAGGTTCTTCATTTGGGAACGTAACAGTGTTAATCATACTGAATCCTAGTCCAGTCTGTCCAGATCGATGATTCACCACATGAGCATCGATACTGTTAGTGGATTAGTGGGGTCGGGATAGGATCCTTCGCTTCATTCTGTTAAAACAGTCAGAACTGTTTGACTTGCTCGATTAGATGGTAAAACTAATTTCAACTCTTGAGTTCTGAGTTTACTGCGTCTAACGGTTCTGATCTTTACTCGGTCTTATGGCCGTTCTAACTTTTACTCCGTCAAAACGGAGAATTGAACTGCTCTCCACGTTTCAGCTTTAGAGAATCGGTGATTCGTTTGTGTGTCTATAAAAGAGGAGATTATGATCACTTCAGATTACACAACAATCAATTTTTGTTCTCTTCTCTCTATTATTCTTTTTGTCCCAATTCAAGTTTCACCTTTTGATTTTTCACAGTTGACTCGAAAAATGTTTGATACTTAATATCTTCCATTAAAGATAATTAATTAAAACTTGTGAAAATTTGATATTTTGAAAATATATGTTATAATGAATCTAAAAATGTATCACACAATAGTATTTATACTTATATACCGATTCAATTTTAGCGTCAAAGTTATGAAGTCTTGACTAAATGAATAGTTAAATTGTAGATTGAATTGAGACAGAGAGATTATTGTATATAAGTGATAGACTAAAAATAAATCCTTTCAACTTATAACATACTCCCTCCGTCCCACTAGTAATGACAAATTACTATTTTCAAAGTCAAATTTGATAAATTTTGACCATAAATTTAAATTAATCTATATATAATAAATATATCATGTGAGATATTGTTGAATTCATCTTAACATATATTTTCTAAATATTAATTTTTTATTTGGAATTGGTATATGTAACTAGAGATATTGACGGTTAAACATGAGCATTGAAAACCGTGAACAAGCAAAGTGATCAATTCTGCTGGGACGGAGGCAATATACATCTATTACCTCTTAAAAGCGTCTTCCTTCGTTTCTACAGTAACGTACAGTAAATCTTCGTCCTTCTTCCTTTGCTTCCACAATACCTGTTCCCAAGCCGTCGTCTTGCTTTGCATCTACTTCTTCTCTTCGTATTAGAAGTGTGGAATCCACTACTGAGCTCTGTTTTTTCGCTTAAATACCATGGTGTTTGGATACCAAATTCGTATGCGTTGTTTCAAGCTAGAATACCATAAGGTACTGCCATCGATCGATCCACCAAATTCCTCCATTTCCACTCTTCTTATCTTATTCTCGTAAAATTTGTGTTCATTTATGTGTTCAAATTGATTGTCGGTTGTATTATTGTTGTTGATTTTGTTCTTTTCATTTCATGTCCGGTAATTTTTATGATACTTTCTAGTTGTTCAATCAAATGTTTGAGTTAATTACCTTATTCTCCTTCTCTTCTGCTCTTCGTGATCTGATCACTCACCTTCTAGCATGAACTCGGATCCCCATGTATTTGACAATTCTGACTGATGGTATTCATGTTGATTTATTTTCTGCTTTTGATGTTCGGTGTTCAATTTCTAAGTTGGAATGATTTGTCAAATCCTCAGGATCGTACTGGGAGGATAATTTTAAAACTCTTTGACAAGGATCCAAGTCATTTTCCTAGAACAAAGATATTTCCTCATATATTACCTACACTTTGAGAGGGAGCTTTGTGAATTTTATCGTAGACAACTCAAAGAACAGGAGTTGCTCATTTTATTTTTTTGGTAATTATTTTAAGACTTGGTATGTGATGTGCCTTGACCTTTATATGAAACATTTGTGCTTTGAAGACTCCTAGAATTGCTCTCTGTCACACCTTTACACTTTTTCGCTCTTCCATTTTTTATAATGATTTCCACCCATTTTCTGTTGTCCATAAATCTATTTCCGCAGTGAATTATAAGGTTTTTCTCCTCTCTTAGTTTTTTTTGTACAAAGGGTATCATAAATAGATGTTGGAGAAGCTGGCTCTGTGGCATTTAGCAGTCGGTTGTTGACAAAATTCTGGTTACTCTATCATAAATTATTTGCTACAATCTGATTGACATCGCATTATGAATTATTCTTCGTTTGGTTCTTGTTAACTATTGAACATGTTTCGGTTTTCTACGATAAAATACTACTGTAGGTGCTTCATATTAGTTTTCAGTAATTTATCAATACTGCCAATAGTATCGCTCATTAAACTTTTCGTGTTTCGTATATGATTCAATGAATTTGATTTATAGGTTAATGAGTTCTTATGTTATGCATAAATTTTGAGTTCATGAATCTGTGGAAACTAAATATTTGGTTTTAAACTCATCATGTTAAGATGATTAATAAGGCATATCTAAAGTTTTGAGTCAACTTCTACTATATTCTGTTGGTTTTCAAATCCTTTCAAATTCAAAGAGGTTAAGAAAGGTTTGTTTCACTTTCTGGTGATAAGACTAAGGCAGTGTGGTGGTTTTTCTTTTTCGCTGATAAATTCGTATTAGAAAGTGGACTCTTATTTTGGGACGGGGAAGTATGAGGTGAAGTTTATTTTAAGGTGGTTCTCAGTAATTAGAGGTATGACACTGCCCTCAAATTTAACAAGAAAACACCAATGACATTGCCTTTAGGACCCATTTTAAGTCTTGCAACTATTTGTTACCATCTGCCAGCTTATTGTTTACAAAGTAAGGTCGTGCTTATGTATATTATGATATTTGTAGTTTGTTATTTTTTCTACCTGTTCTCTTAGGTGCTAAACTGTAATCTATGTCAGAAAATTATAATTAAAAAGATGGCTTTGTTATGCTACCCATGCTCCACATAAGGAGTGAGGGAGTATCCTTGTAAAAAGAAAATCAGGAAGCAGGTAATAGTTCTACATTATTTTTTTCTTCCTGTTGGCTAATGGTTTCCCAAATCAAAATTCAAATATAATTTCCATAATGGAAGAAATTTTTGTATTTAAAATACCATAAGATGCATACATAAATTGCTAACAAACTTTTCAAGTTGTATATGCATTTGCCTTGCCTGCTGTGCGTGTGATTAAGGTTTAGAGTTTAGTCTGACAATTGGGTTTTACTTGTACTAGAATTATAACACAATTAAAAGGTCTTGTCAAAATTTGATCTTGCGTAGTACTTTATGCTTGGAGAATACTATGAATTTGGTCCGTTGAGGTTGATTTAAAGCAGATAAAAAGGTGTCTGTTGTAATGGAATTTGATTTGTGTTGTGCAAATGTTGTTGATTTGCAATATATTTATCTTAAGAGTTGTGATCATTCCAATGCTGATATGGATACTACCAGAGCATCAACTTCAAGAAATATGCCATTTTCAGCTCGCACCAGACTTCTATTCATTCTTACGACTTGTGCTTGTGCAAATATTCCATGTAGGTGATCATTCATTCTAAGTGATATGATATTCTCATCGAGTTATGCGTGTATAATTTTATTGACTGTTAGGATATGATGAGTGTTGCTTACATTGTGAGTAAAGTCTTTGACTTTAGGATCATGTCACTTGTAGGTTTTCTAATTCTACCCAATGTACATATTTAGCTTTATTCTCAGCATTTAATGGTACTCCTCCTGAATTCGAAAATTCGATAATGTTGTCTAAAAAATATAGTATACATTATTTTTTCTTCAGGTAAAGCATTGAAAATCCATACTAGGCTGAATATTGGGGCCATGAAGTGTCGAGTTTTGTGTTAAGCACATATTTTTTTCGTATCTCATCTGTTTCATATTATCCGGGTATAATGATATTGCAAAATTTGGTTTCTTTTCCATCACAAAAGATGCGAATACTGGAGGATAAAAGAGTTAATTTTCGTCTTTCTTCCTTCGCTTCCACAATACTTGTTCCCAAGCCGTCGTCTTGCTCTGCATCTACTTCTTCTATTCATATTGGAAGTGTGGAATCCACAACTGAGCTCTGCTTCTTCGCTTAAATACCATGGTGTTTGGATACAAATTCGTATGCGTTGTTTCAAGCTAGAATACCATAAGGCACTGCCATAGACCGATCCACCAAATTCATCTGTTTTCGCTCTTCCTATCTTACTCTCGTAAAATTTGTGTTCATTTCTCCGTTCAAATTGATTCTCGGTTGTATTATTGCTGTTGATTTTGTTCTTTTTCATTTCATGTCCGGTAATTTTTATGATGCTTGCAAGGTGTTCGATCAAATGTTTGAGTTAATTACCTCATTCTTTTTCTTTTCTGCTCTTCGTGATTTGATCACTCACCTTCCAGCATGAACTCGGATCCCCAGGTATTTGACAATTCTGACTGATGGTATTCTTGTTGCTGATTTATTTTCTACTTTTGATGTTCGGTGTTAAATTTCTAAGTTGGAATGATTTGTCAAATCCTCAGGATCGTACTGGGAGAATAATTTTAAAACTCTTTAACAAGGATCCAAGGAATTTTCCTGGAACATTAAGGAAAGAGGTATGGAAATTGATCTTTGACTGATCACTTGATGAGCTCTGCCATTAGATTTGGAACTTTAACAACACGTGTTGTATCTATTCAGATTCATAGTTGCCTATTGAACAGCCCATCCGAAAAGGAAAGCTATATAAGGCCTGGTTGTGTGATGTTGTCCCTATACGTATCCATGCCATTAGAATCATGGGAACAAGTGAGTGAAATTCTCTAGGGATTATAGCTTTACTTGTTTATTTTGTGCTGACCATTCTGCACTGGCTTCTCTTTTGCACTCTGAGAAAGAGTTGCCTCACCATCTCAAGTCGTTGATCAGAGATTTAAGCTCTGACTTCTGGGCAACTGGGAGATTTTTGATATGCACAGAAAAACAACTAGCTTCTCATGTTGATGGTGAGTATCACCTGACTGTGAGTATTTGTCTTAGATATTTATGTCTTTCAGAGAAACATGAAGCTTTGTGCTTGAGTTGGACATTTTTCATAATCAATGAGACCACTGTGCCACCATATAGTTTCGTGGATTTCCCTCATATGTTCATGTGTTTTTTCTACATTTACTACTACTCCTACCACTGCTACCTTTTTTTTTAATCTTACAACAAAATTTAAAATAAAGATATTACCTCATATATAACCTACACTTTGAGAGGGAGCTTTATGAATTTTATCGTAGGCAACTCAAAGAACATGAGTTGTCATTATGTTTTTACTAGCTTTCAATGCTTGTAATTATGAACAAATGAAGCTTTCTTGTGTATGAATTGCAGGCTTATGTTACTGGACTTATCCCCTACATTGGAAAGCCAATATGTTTTTCACTACTTTCATTG